>CM051038.1:36223840-36461340 GCA_027627225.1 Congeria kusceri | reverse complement strand
CACATATAACTATAAGGCTGTAGTTAATGTGGGGACACATCGTCATTTGGCAAATACTAAAGTATTGTTCTTGCTTTATCCAACTACATAACTGAAATAAAAACGTAAGATTTCTGTTCTGAATGACTGGGAACATTTTCTATATGACGTATAGATATAAGTATATGAACATATAACTATGGACAGCCATGGCTGTCTTATACATAAAATGCTGTTTTCATCCAAACATTTTAAAACGAATTCTTATATAAGTGAGCTTGTTTTATACCAAGGCAGTTGGTTTGATATATTGAAATGTTAATCCATCTACGACAAAAATAGTTCCATTCAGTAATGTTATCAATACACACATACTAAGATTAAATCTATATAAAGGTAGATTGGTTCCATACATCGACAATTCCGCTCAATATATTGTGACTGTAAATTAATAAAATGATGTTCGGTTCAATATAAACATGTAAAATTGTATATATTGGCGAAATGAATTCATATTTTATCCAAACTGTTGCATTAATTTAAAAAGGACGGTATAAGACAGCCATTACTTTTCATATCTAACGCTCAAACTATCACGATTATACACGTGTATAATATCAATGAGTTTTCTCATTTTGACCAATGTGTTGCTAAATAACTTCAATGTTAGCAATTTAGACAAAACAACATCTGTTTTACTCGTGTTTTGTTTTATGCAACATCGTAATTGTCCACCATTTTTCAAACCAGATACTCGATATAAACGTGGATGTAATTAAGTGTTGCCAGATGGAAAGCAAATAACATTTGTTGCTACCTGGGTACATGAAAAGGGTCCTTTGCAATATAAAATCTTAATGCTATTGGCGTTTGGGTTTAAAGTGCATATTAAGTTGCCAAGCACGTAACGTAATTAATGAGCACGTGGTAGTAATAGTTAACTAGTAATAATGGATATTACGCATCGGTTCACGTGAATATTTTGCTCTATGTAACATTTGCCGTTCAAAGTACCTCTGATTTTACAACATATTTCTGCATACATACGACAGATACTCATTTAAATTATTTGTACAAACACAATTGAAATATTATATAGAAACATTAAGAAGAAAAAAGAATGGTGATCGAACCTGCGACCTCAGGATCAACATTTTTACCCTATGTGATACACGTGTCTTAACAAGATCCGCTTATTTAATCGTTACGCGTATTATCATTTCAACTAATGAATATTCAACCACGACATATTATTGCAACAGCATTCATGTGCCATGAGTTTAACTGAACTTATTGATACATAATATTTTTATTTGTTCAGTTCGAACAGAAAGACGGAATATATCAGTATGCATATATCTAAATAGATATCTTTAAGGAAAGTATTACTGAAATCTGAAATTAAATGAATACATGCGTGATTCATTATGTATTTGTCATTTGTAGTTAATTTAAGAAATAATTGACGGGTAACTGTTGGTTATTGCGGTAATAACCAACGGTGTGGAGTTCCGACGCGTAGGAATTAAACGACAAACCGTTCCTTATTACAGCAATAACCAACTGTTACCCGTTAATTATTTCGATTCTAACACGATCTTCTATTAAATTCGTATTTTTAAAGGATATGAATGAGAACTATATTTCTCTATACTCCGCCCATTTTCCGAGAAGAGAGTTCACTTGTGCGTTTCAGTTACGTCAATAAATCACAACAATTCAAAATGACGTCAGCTTTATTGATAAACATTGAGCGAATGACGTCATACTTATCGATATAATACAGTGAAAAAATGATGCTAAAAAGAGCAAATTAAAAGCATATTAACAAAACGTAAACGTTTTTGTGAACTTAAGTATGAAATGTGTAGTACAAGTGTGGTTGTATTGTGCTACATAATGCAGAAAATGATTTGTTTGTCACAATTTGCTATCGCGAGTTTAAGCACGTGCATTTTACGCAACAATTTCTTCCAATTTCCGGAATTATTTCCAAAACATAAGGCTCCGCCCATTATTTGTTGCAGAATAACGCTCAGTTATTTTCCTTCTTTATCTATGCACCACTAGCCGCGTGCCGTGGTATAATACATTATACATTACAAGTATGTATAAGTTATATTTACCGATATTTTATTGGAATGGAATTTACCTAATGCAATCATTATTAATAGTTTATGACATTTTTTTCTTCCATAGAACCTCTCTCCTATATATAAATGTGTGCATTTATGTTATTTAAATATTTATTACGCGCGGTTAACTAATATTTTCTGTGGGTCTTTGGCAACAGTTTTAATACAGCAACGCAAAACCCCATTAACTTGGAACGAAATGAGGTTAATGGATGTTTGACCAAGTGCCAAACCCCGAGCTATTCATTGTAAATGATATGACAGTTATTGCCAGATATTGCCCCAATCACAGAGGTAACAAACCAGTATATAAAAACATTATATCTGACATTAAATTCGGATTGAACGATTTTCCACCAGGTTTTTGCAATACTTCAATAGAAGTGATATCTTACCTTAAATTTGTTTCTAATGTCGAAGTTATATAATCTGTTAAACAAACAAACAAGTTAGGACACTGTTGGACGGATGACGGCTAAAAAGCGTTGTTACTGTCAATTCAGTTTTGTCGCAGTTTATCTGAATAATGAGTATATACAATTAAAACTCCGCGAGTCGAATGTGTCGCCTGACGCCGGATAGCTTACGTGAATCCAAATGAAGAAGCACTTACGGTTAATGCTCAACTTTGTTTAAACAAATGTATTGAAATCTTAAAAAGCACTGCACTGTGGTTAATTGCAAAGAAAAGACTTATTAAAACCAAAAAATGCGACGCAAAAATAAGTATGAAAATTTACAAAGGGCAATAACTCCGAAAGTATGAGGTGCAGAGTAACAGTTCTTATGCACTGCACTTCTCCTTAATGAGATCTATCTACCTACGAAGTTTCAAGTTGATAGCTTTCATAGTCTTAGAGTCGTGCTCCGGACAAAAATTAAGTATAAACATAAAAAAGGGCAAGAACTCCAAAAATATGTGATGCAGAGTAGCGGTTCTTGTGCACTGCACTTTTCCGTAATGAGATCAATCTACCTATGAAGTTTCATGTTGATAGATTTCAGAGTCTTAGAGTTATGCTCTGGACAAAAATTACGTATGAAAATAAACAAAGGGCAATAACTCCAAAAGTATGAGTGCAGAGTAACGGTTCTTCTGCACTGCACTTTCCCTCAATGAGATATATCTACCTATGAAGTTTCATGTTGATAGCTTTAATAGTCTAAGAGTTATGTTCCGGACAAGCGAAAGGGGACGCCGAAACCGCCGCCGCCGACGCCGACACTGACGCCGACATAAGTAACACCTATATGTCGCCTAGTCAGGCGACACAAAAACTTGGAGAAAAATACACACAACTAAAACAACCTTGTGACATCAAGTGCGTAGTTTTAATGAACACCTATAAGGACATATTTGTATGTGTAAGAAGAAAAGCATTCATGCATAGTCGGTATTATGTTGCAGGTAATTGAACCAATTTACACGTAGCTTGAAACATTGAATATGCATTAACGCTGTCGTTAAACGTAACGACCAGTAATCCAAACAACAACAGGATTGAAACGGAACGAACGCATTAAACAATCGACGTTCCAGTCATTAGTATGATTCACTAGTTATTAGCAAAAGCTACAATGTTTTGGCAGCTTCTCTTACGTTTTTAATTTATTGCAAAGGAAATTTAAACTTGGCAAACAAGAAAGAGACAAACCAGCTGTGTATGCCCGTTTCTTGTTTGATGTAACAACGTAATTGTCCACGCTTTTTTGAAGGCGAAACATTATAGTAAATACCCAGGTGGGTGTAACAAACCGTTGCTAATTTTAGTTGAAACATTATTAGACAGAGAACAGCATTATGTTAACATACTACGAACCAATATAGAACAGAACATAATTTTATTACACATAAACTTTACAGTTTCTAGTGTTTAACAATAATACATTATACATTATAGTAAGTGATCATTAATTTCAATATTTCTAGAACACGATGAACTTGACAAGATAAAAATGAAACTTACATTTTCACACATAAGAATAATACATCTAGTTAAAATGAAACTGTTTTCGTATGTCCATTGAAGTAAACAACAATTATATAACAATAACAACATGAATATCATATTAATTAAGCAGTAGTGGTATAGAATATGTTTTAAGATATACATCAATATGCACATATATACAAACATCTATTATTAATTGTTCATCAGAGTATTTTGGCGAATACTTAATGCCTCAGATATGTACTTGCTTAACCTAAACATTTCACTTTTATTCTGTGTATTTAGCAATTGCGTGAGTTTAAACATACTAGGACTGATTCTGTAATAATTTTTAATATATTTTTCTCTTATTTGAACGAATGTAGTACATTTCAACAAGAAGCGGAATTCATCTTCCACTTCATTATTTTGACATAATTGACAAAGCCGCATATTTCTATCTACCTGATCGTATCTACTAGTTTGTATTATCAGATTATGTGCACAAAGACGTAATTTTGTAATCGCTGTGCTCAAATTTCTCGATACGATTGTTTCTTAATATGATTCAAATGAAAATGTTGTTTTTATTGCTTTATACACAATCAAAACTCTATTATCAGTTACGTCACGATGCCACTCTTGTAAGTATTCATCAATAACTCGTTGCTTAAACAAAGACAAAACATTACTTTCATTGATTTGTGAGTTATTAGCCCAAACATAATTAAATCCATATCTAGAAATTTGGTCCTTAACCTTTCCAAACCAATTTATCTTGTTATCAATTAAATCAGTCAGACTATCTTCCATGATTGATCGCAGTATTATATTGTCACTTTTAATAAGTTTAAACCAATATTTGATAATGCCTACATATCTGCTAACATATAACGGTAATCTACCAAGTTCGCCGTATACGGCAACATTTGAAGTTGATTTTCTGACACCAAGTATGTAATAATTGGCGAAACAAATGCATCGAATAACTGCAAAGCTAACTTTGGTTTACAATCATATGTTTTCAAATTTGATTACAATGTGTTTAGTGCCTTTAAACCTTTACCACGTAAAGTATTATTATTAAGATTAAAATTTTCAGTATAATTTAGTGTTACGCCTAAGTAGATAAAATCGTTAACCATGTCTAGGTATTCATGTCCATACATCCACTTCTCATTACGTGTTGTGCCTCCTTGTTTACGGAAAACAACAAGTTTGGTTTTTGCTATATTGACGTGTAAGCCCTATGTACTACAATAGTCATATAGACAATTAAGAGACATTTGTAAATCTTCAGGCGTTTCACCAATTACACCCATGTCATCTGCAAAAAGCAATAAAATCAAACATATATCTTGTAGATTAATTCCAGCACTATGTCTATTTTGCAGAAATATTTCTAAATCATCTACGAAAAGTGAAAATAGTATCGGTGACATTATCTCCCCCTGTCTTAAACCTACTGTTATATTAAAGTAATCTGAATAGGTATTACAATGCTTTACACATGATTTTACAGATTGACACATGCTGCGTATAATACGTAACATTTTACCATCCAAATTGGACTTGTATAACTTCAACCAAAGTGCGTTTAAATATATAGAATCGAAGCAACGTTTCATATCAATAAAACAGCAATACAAACGTTTATTTATATTTACATATTTTTGAATACCTGAATGAAGGATAAAAACTGCATCTATAGTTGATCTGCCTTTTCTAAAACCAAACTGAGCGTCAGAAATAACATCATTACTTTCGCACCATATTGATATTCTTTGGTTTAGTACACATGTAAATAACTTCGCAAAATTGCATAACAATGTGATACCTCTATAATTACTAACGTCTGATTTGTCACCCTTCTTATGTAGGGGGATTATAATTCCTTTGGTCCAACATAAGGGAAATTCCCAGTGTTAACGATTATATTGAAAATCGTTGTGATATACCCAGCCAAAATATCACAAGCTTTCTATAAAGTATTCATTTCACAATTTATTGTCTCCTGGCGATATACGTTTCTTTAGAAGAGCAATAGCTTTAATAATTTCATTACATGTTATTTTATTATCCAGATCCCCTAATACATTGGTGAAATTATCAAATTCGTGATTCAAATTAAAATCTTCTGCATCAGCATTTGTTGTATAATTAATATCAGAAAACATTTGCTCAAAATGATTCTTAAAATCATCCAGTGGCACATGGCTATTATTACATGTTGTATTTTGGGATCTAAAGTTCCTCCTAAAGTCTTTTGGTTTGTTTCGTTTAAGATCTTCAAACTGTTTACAGCGTTTAAAATTGAATGCCTTACGCTTCTGTTTTGAAATTAATTTATAATTTCTTTTCAATCGACACATTTCTATTCTATCAGTATCACGATGTGAGTTAGTATAGATATACAAGGCATCTTTATACAATCTTTTCGCTTCCCTACATTATTGGCCAAACCATTTATTGCTGTCTGAAATAATATGTTTTTCGAATTGTGGATATTTGTTAACACATTTGATAAATAAGGGATCAGCAACATATCTTACAATATTTATGAAATTATGTACTATGTTATTAACTTTTTTTCCCTTTGCTCATTTAATTTACAAATAAATTGTTAACATATATGTATGCCTACAAGAAAGTGCTTGCACAGTGTCAGTAAGTTAGAAGTCGATACACCTAATGTACAATAAACGTGGTGATGATTCCTGTGTACACATCATGACTTTAAGTTCAATGGAGAAAACCTGTTAGCCCTCATAATGAAATAAGACTTTTAATTTACAACACACAATTTTAAGGCGTGACGTAATGACGACTCTTAATTAAAACATTATTAACAATACGGACACTTTAAGGTGGTATGCTTGTAAATATTTACGTTTTAATGTCAAGATATATTTCCGCGATGCAAAGATAGACGAAATGTCGTTATGTTTGTTCTATTGACCATATATTAGCGAAAACAGTCGGATTATGTTGATATTTTGCTATTGGTATTTTCGATAAAACCATTGAATCTTTCAGTGCCTCGTGACAATTTAGTTGCAACTAGAAAATATATGTTACTTGATGCACATATATCTTATGCATAAATGACATACTTTTTTCCTCAGTAAATAATGTACGAGTAATCGTTTAGGGTTTTCTCGAACTGAAAGAAAATTGCCTCTGCAAGTCACTACTAATCTACTTTTGTTGACGTTTTATAGGATGTATAAATCATAATTAACGACTGATTTACCGACGTTTTCGAGTCACTGATCTATATATAATAATGAAAAATGAATGTTTTGTTTCGAAAGCAGTCGGATTACGTTGATGTTTTTTATATGGGTATTTTCGATAAAACCATATAATCTTTTAATGTCCCGTGACAATTTAGTTGCAACTAGAAAATGTGTGGAAAATGGAATCCGTAGACGATACTGTTCTTGCTACCAATACAGATGTATACCAGCATGTAGACGGTATTAGACAAATAAAACTTTTTAAAGCTGCAGAGCAAACATGAAACACATTTGTAAGACTCTGGTTATATTTATAAGCATCTGGGTTTCAGTGTGGGACGTTGCACAAAAGATTTTCAGAAACATCCATTTCAGTTTGCATGTAATTTCATCATCAATACAAATGTACATATTTGAAAGCAATCTTGTTAAATAAATAAAGTTTGAAGAAAAAACTAAACTTATATTTTATTACCTATACAATACAAAGGCTATATTTGCATGATATCAGATGCTAAATCTACATACGCTTATCCGCTAAGAAGCTAAAACCATAATTCTATTATTTGGAATTTGTACCTGTACATTAAGGCCCGTCTTATGGTGAATGTTTTGGCAACACAATACATTATAAACAAGTGCGTGTATTTCCAATCCCAATAAATAATTGTTCGAAATATGTCCACAATTAAACATATGTAATATTGAAATAAAAATCGCAAATAAGGCACGCGCCTGTTAGTAGTGTTATCTTCAAAGGTTAATTTCGTATTTTGCTGAAGACATAAACTTATAACACGTTATAATTATGTTGGCCGAAGCTCGGCGTTTCCGAAAATATGGAACACTTTGCGATTTGGGATAAATGTATGTTCTCTCCAGGGCTTGTTTCCATACACAAGTATGAAGTACATGATACGCATGTCGCCTACAACGAGTCGTTTACGTACAGTAGAAATCGCTTCTAGAAAACCAAGGCATGACTAGCGAAACTAAGACGATAACTTAACGCAGTCTCTACCGAGGATACGTGATATTAACGCGTAAACTCGTTAATACTGCACACATTACGAAACGAATCAGTATCAACTATGGAACTTACAATCTCACTCATCATAGTCATAAGTAGAGAAATGCAATATGTCAACCATCGTAATAGAAGATTTATTTTTGTTTAGTCGAGCCTCTTTACACATACATAAACACGAATTTTAAACAAAACCGGAGAGAGACTATATAAGCTTAAAGCTTTTGTCTTGATTCCGTTGCCTTAATACGCATGTTGTATTGTATTGTGTTCTCCATATATTACTGTATATGTATATATTGGACAATAAATATGTTTAAACTAAGTAGACAAGACGTAACATCAAAAAAGAGCATTACTGTGTTCATAAATCATAGAAACAATTGGACGTATCATATGCTAGCTTTTGAAGTACATTCCACTTATTTACATTTAGTCGTTCTGCATATAAAATACCATTAACATTAATATCATTTCACAAATGATTACTCACCAAATTAGTGCCGTATAATATATTTCAACTGGGCAAAGTTTTGCCAACGATGTTCTTATTTGAGCTACGTCTTGCAAAGGTTTATGAACATAGAAAGGATAAATATAGCCTCAATGCACATGTGTTTCTATTACTCACGTTCAACTCGATCACTCATCTCCAAGCACGTGCACGGAAGTGATAGGTCCGTTTAATCCAGCAAACGAGTTGTCCGGAACTGCTTTGTTTATGTTTTTGTTTGATATCAATTAACGAAGCATCAGAGGTACAAATGAAGCTTTGTAGACGCACAGACGAGGATATTTGCACAACACCCAAGAAGTGTAGTTACAACGGTTAATGTAATGGTGCCTATCGCTATGCCAATGCTTTCCCTGTTAAATGATAAAGTGCCGTGCGTTGACATTTATGATATTGTAACACATTATATGATGCGTGCTTTTTGTATTGTAAAATAACAAAACGGCACCAGGTTGTATACAGGCGTTCCAACACGTATCGCCCTTTTTTACCTCTGATGCCTGCATATAAGTTGTAGTGGTAGTTAAAGTGATAAACGTAGTTTTGTTGTTGATAATGGTGTTGGTGTTTTGTTGTTGTTGTTTTAGTAATAGTAGCAGCAGCATTGATGCAGAGAAAATAACAATATTTCGACATCATGATATGTATACTATTTATAACATATGTTATGCACGCTGAAATCCATGTAAAATACAATTTTTAAAATTAGAATCTAGTGCGATTCCAGCTCAGCTGAACTGGGCCCTGGTAATAAAATATTAGAAAATGAACAGACAGGTGCGCAACCGCTCGGGCTTTAACCCATTTTTCGGGCCACTGTGGACGTTAACGACCGAAAAAGGTAGAAAATCCCTATAAAGTTAGATATTGTATTCTATATTGAAAAGTGCTGTGTTGAATTCTACAATTTACACTGAAAACAATTAATACAATTGTTTGTTTTTGTAACAATGCTGGAAGAGCTTTAGGATGCCGTAGTAGGTAGGCCTTGAATTCACGAGATGATGTAAACTTGCTGGGCTACACAAGTTAAAAATAACTTACGGCTTTGGATATATAAGGTTTTTTTCAAGAAGTTGGGGACGATAATATTTCACCTTTATTTGTTTAAAGAAAGGCTATCGATTGTACTCAAAACTAGTTTGAAAAAACAAATAACTCCAGTCGATGTTTACACTACATAAACGTTAAAATATTGATACATGTCAAACAATATTTATAATTAGATATACTGCTCAAACATAAAATAACATTTTGCAGATTTCGAGATTGTAACGTTAAATTAACCACTGGAACTTGGACACATCATCAGGTTTCTAGAGAGGAACGTGTATGCATCTTTTGTTCGCAACAATGTAACAATAGTTACAATTTATGATAACTTGATTGTGTTTATCATGCTTTCTTTATTTGTAAAAAACGTATTAACAAGTCAAAAGATTTATCTGTATAATTGGTGGTCTAAAAAGTCATGACTTTTATGAAATTATGTAAACTAAAATGTTAAACAAACTAACATTGTATGTATATCATTTAGTACAAAAAATTAAAAGTTAAAATTGTAGAGCTTGCAATTGTGAATACGAAAACACACCCCTTATATATATATTTGCTAAGTAAATTTATGTTATATAGGTTGGGCTAGTGGTCTTTGATTATTATTTTAAACAGTTTGACTAATGACTTCAATAAGATAGTTTGCAGCGGTACACTGTAGCACTTGTTTGCATCATGAAACTTGATTTTCGAACATAAGTTTGCACAGAATTGCGTTTCAGAGTGTTTCATGAGTGTTTCATGAGTGTTTCAAGAGTGTTTCAAGAGTGTTTCATGAGTGTTTCATGAGTGTTTCATGAGTGTTTTGGTTAATGTTTTGTTTACGGAGCACTTAAATCTATAGGATAAATTCTTGATAGTTTTACTCTGTATATGCAAGGTATGAGACATGTGCATGATGTGGTATATATAGAGGTGGTTATTTATGAATATACAAAATAACCAATTGTATCAATTATCAAATCAATTGTATCTCTTATAAGTAACTGGTAGCGCATCGTATAGTTTACTAAGTTTGCTGTACAGCTTATTTAAATAAACGGATCATTTTAAATGTCATTTTTACGACGCAGTTTCGTGATTTATTCTTGTTTATTATATACCTGATTAAAATCTTAACAAAATACACGCTGCATCAATCGGTTAAATACATGTCGTCAGAAACAAAATCCCGTATTATGCTACTCGCTATTTTTCTGATCCGTATTACCATGCTAGCCTGACTTCTTTTTAATGACATCATCATAGAGTTATGTAAACAAATATAATCTATACCTACAATGATGAGTCATTATTGTCGTTTTTAATCAAATAAAATAAGGTAAATGCACATTTGAAGTTTATCTTGGTATACAATAAAAAGAATAGTACGCTAGTCCATTGTTCCAAGAGTATGCATTAGTCTCGTGACCCGCGTTATTTCGTATCACACTCGAGGCTCCGTATTTATTGTTCATGTTGCCTTTGCAAACAGCAGCGTTGGCACTTGCAATTTATCTTTAATAATTTAGCTTGACATGCAACTGTCGTTTGTCGGTGGACATGCGAAAATTGTGGATCTCGCCACCTTCTTATACTACTAAATGAATGGTGTTTTGTACGAAGCTACGGACATTTTTATTTCGACATTTGGATAAAAATGGATTCAAATCTGAAAGTTCGGGTTCTACAACTGTACGTTCTTGATTTTAAATGCATGTACTTGCTAGATATATTCCATAAAATAACCATGAAATAATATGACATGTAATCATTATTATCAAGCATTCGAGTAGGCTAGCAATACTTCTACTACACTGTTAAGTTTTATAAGTTTCGAAGAAAACTCTGTTGTTTTTTTTGTTCTTATAAAATGTAAAATATGGAGTGACCGTTCCTGGGCGGGGATCAAACTAATTTGAATAACTGTTATGTTTACAACAGTGTAGTAAAACATACAATCAGGTATAAAAACTAATATTCCTAACGTAGAACACACAAACACAGTAATGTTCTGGGCGTAGACAGAAATCGGTAACACATGTAATATCTATGTGAGTTTTCACCTGTACATTGTATATTTGCATAGTATATTAGGTTTACATAAATCGACATAACTTAATATGCGTTTTACTAAATATTCATTATAAATATGATATGATTTACTATTATATTATTTTGTCGCAGTCCTATAAACAATGTACTGACAATTATTGCAATATTCGACAAGAAAATACATGAAGAATAGATTGCTAAGTGTGTGTATTATAAATTGTAATTCCTTTCATCCAGATGATATTAAATACATATTTTTATTAACGTAATTTTCCTTACCGGCCGTTTCAGTACGTGCTCAATCACATTTCGAGCTAAGCGATGATGATACTACGGCAATAACGAATTATTACAAATTACAAATAATTACAAATTAATTAAATAACGCCGTAGTATTGCGCTTTTTAGAACTGCATTTACAAATGCTATACACAAATAAGAATGTTGCAACTTTGTGAATGTTGAACGTTATTGCCTACCCGCTGTTTATCGTTGCCGCCAAGATTTCTAGTGCACTTCCTATCTTATACATAGCATTTAGTCTTTTAATTAAATTAATTCAACGCAAAAGCCTCTTCACAATTCGCTTATCTAAATTGAACACATTATCTAATTTAGTACCTTTAAAGATGTGATAATATTCCAAAAATAAAGAGCTATCACTTCGGGTCTTTAAAAATAACATCTGGGAATGAGCATACGCTCGAGAGGCAAATTTAAGGGTATTAAAATGGATTAAAAAAACACAGCAACCTCTCACCAATGAAATCGATTGTTTACGGCCCGTGTGGTGAAGCAACACACGCTTGTGCATCTATAAATCTTACAGAGCAAACGATAAGTGCATTCCATTTACAGAACTGGATAATCCAGTGAAGACAAGATACCAAGATAATTGTATAGCCAAATTGCTATTATTGTTATTGACGGATAGTCTAACGGGGTCTAGCCACTAACGCTTAATGGTATGTATATATCGACACATATAGTGAATTTGCAGCCATGCATTTCAATAGCATCTCTGTCAGATAACCCTCTGTCAAAATAGGGCAATTAAGCGAAACATAGCAAACTTTTCGGATTGGTAATATATTTATTGTCATAGAAGAAAATAAATTCCGTAATTACTTGTTTTTAACAAAGTTAAAAACGACCATAATATAATGCTTTTTTTAACCTCCACCATTGTCAGTAAAATATTGCATGTGAGCATATTCGAGTAACTGTATGCTAACATATGAAATAAATAGATATGGAAAGAGTAATTTTTGAGACACATTGATACATTCTTCGTTCTTTGCCCATGTTCATAACTGAAATTTCAATTTTAACGTTTGATTTCGGTTCTAAGTTTTAACGGGGCACATGTTGTTCATAATTCACGCAAGTATATAATTTAATACCATATAATACTCACATTAGTATGAAAATAGGCGTCTTGTATATAAGATAGCTCTCATATATTGACATAATAAGTTTTGTTTTATTGGGACAATGCGAACAAAACTGTTGCAATTTTGAGATTGCCTATCTTTTAATAGGTCACTTTAAGAAAAGTATCACTGAATATTGTAATTAAATGTATACATGTGTGTTTCATATTTGTCTTGGCCATTGGTAGCAAATAGCACTGTAGATAACACGTATGTTCTGTTGTAAGGAAACATTTTGTTGATATTGTTATTCTTAACGACATCATAATTCGTAGTTAATGACGTAGTTATTCCATATCTCAACTACTTATATATGTCTAACAATTACATTATTTTGTTTATTTCATTTAACGATCAGTTACACAGAGCTGACTCATATTTTCTTGTGTTAACGAAGAAAACTATGGATCGTTAGCAACAGTTTTAATACAGCAACGCAAATGCACGTTTAGCTTTGAAAGATATAAGGTGAAAATTTATTGTAACTGATATTGCAAAGGTAATTAATCAACTTTGGGTTCAGATGTTTTCCATCCTATGTGTTCAATATTTCAATAAAAGTTATATCTAACTTTAAAAAGTTTCTGATGTCGTCGATATATAGGTTTATAAAAGATAAACACGGATATCAGATGCATAACGTTTGTGCTATCACTTTAGTTTGCTTCGTCGTATTCTGTTATATAGCATTCTGTGTAATGAGTTAATTAAATCTCGTGCTGAAGGAAATAACTTAAACAACAAAACGTTCGTTGTGACTTCAAATGCGTAGTATAATATCAATAAACGACTATAAGGACATATTGTTGCCTGTATAAAGAATAACATTCCTTCACGGTCAATACGTGGTCTTACCGTCAGGAAATTTGACCAAATTACTCGTAGATAGGATCGCATTAATACTGTCTTTACACAAAGCATTCACTAATCCAAACACCAATACGATCGACACAAAACAAACGTACTGAAACTATTGGCGTTACGAGCATTATTATGGTTAGTGTATGGTTAAATAGGACATATAGGAATACAGTATCAACATGTAGCCGTGACATGTACATGTATTAAGACCTTAAATGTCCGTAATTTACGTCTTTTTTCATATTGAGTAAAACACTTCTTAACGATAGAGATGACAATACTTCAGCAACACAGTATAAACTTGAATTCAAAGAAAACAGTTGATTTGCATGTGTACCTTCAAAGTTTTATATAAATTCAATTAAACGGGGTAGCCTTGTAAATATGAGGTTAATAAAAACCATAGACCAGTTCAGGAATATGCCAGACCAGTAAATGTTTGTTGCAAGTAAAATGTCAGATTAAATCCCACAGGCATATGGTATTTGTTATATAGAATGTCCTTTAAAACGCTACCGAGCTTACATGAAATACATTTGTAAGCATACAATTTTGTAGTCGCAGATTAGTCAGCAAATTTATTAAATCAACTTGATTTTACATATGATTGATTAACACATTAAAATACTGCATACTCAAAAGTAATAGTATTTAATAGTTTATATTAAACAAGAATATTGCATCCTTGGAAGTTTGTTTCTTTTATTTCAAGCATGTAAATGATACCTTTGTACACGTGTAAATGGTCGTCCTAATGACATGATAAATAAATTACGTAAATATTGCGTTATGCATGAAGTATGTTGCAGGTGAAACCGATACTCGTAAACATGTGGTTTGTGCGACTTGTGAAGAATGCATGTTCTCTCCCTTCAATGGTAGCGTATGCATACATGTCGTGCATAAGTTATGCACGTCGCGTACAACGATAAGATTTTGTATTGTACTAGAAAACCAAGTAATGATTAGCAAAACTAAGCCACTAACTTATTAAACGTAGTTTTTGTTGGGGCTAGAAAACTTAACACACTATTCAGTAGTCAGAACTGGACTGTCAGAACTGGACTGGAGAAATTAATAAACGAACTAGTAAGAACTAGGGAAATGTATAAACGCACCATTCGGTCATGAATAGAGAAATGAAATAAAGTCAACCATTCATAAAGATTACTTAACGTATAGCACATTTACATTCTTTTTAAACATTCGTTGGCCATATTTCAGAAATTCTTTATTGGTAATGTTACTTTATATTAATACAAGGCGTAAAACAGCATCCGTGGTGTTATAAATCATACTTAAGACAGTTAGTTATGTCAAATGCCAGCTTTTGCAGTATATGTTTTTAATACTAATGATAGATGAGTGCTATGATTGGTGAAGTAAGTGCATTTACATTATGAAATGGCAAAAACATTAAAACCATTTCAAAAATTCTTACGAAATAAGTGTCAAATAATCCATTTGAATTTAAGTACCGTCTTATTCGAGCAGACGTCGTGCAAACGTGTATGTATTTTGAACGGATAATTGTATCCACAAAGCACACGTGTTTCTGTTAAATAGGTTCAACTCAATCACCAATCTAAAAAAACATGCACGAAAGTACGGAAGCGATATGTCCGTTGAATGCAGCGAACCGAGTTGTACTAAACGGGTTTGTTTATGTTTTGTATCGTCATCCGCTAACGCATCATCATTTTTAAAAATGAAGCTTTGTAGATGCACATTCAAAAATAGTTTCACAACACCCAATAAGTGTAGGTACATTCGTTAATGTAATGGTGCCTATCGCTATGCGAATGCTTTCCGTGTTAAATAATAAGGTGTCGTGCGTTGACATTTATGATGTTGTAACACATTATATGATGCGTTCTTGTCGTATAGTAAAATAATTTTGAGGCGTCATGTTTTGCTAGTGTACACAGACATTTACACATGCATGTTTGTATGCATTGGGCATGTATGTAAGTTATAGTGGAAGTTGTTATAGTGATGCTGCCTACTATTCCAACAAACAGCTATATTATGCTTTAAAATTAAATCAATAATTTACATTAATCCAACACTAGACTCATTGACGGTAATGTTCAACTGCTATGAATCTCTGTTCTTCACTGAACATAAACCAAACAAAAGTTTCGCTCAATGTAATTTATCCTGGTGTTATTTGATAATGTGTTTATGTACCCATCGTTAAAATGCTGTTTTACAACTATTATTAGCAGCGAAAACCGTTCATTACCTATTGATTTTTACCCATTTAACCCTTTCCCTAGAAAATCATGCAGAGTTACATTATAGATGTAATCAAAATAATCTTGCGCAATTATCACCAATTAAATTATCATTAATTAAATTGCAACATTATTGATTTATATGTGTCAATTATTGCCGCTCTAATTTATGTGTCACGTGGTCAAGATGGTCGGTTGTGTTTTTCAGTGCTCTTTCAGTGCTCTTGATGATTTTGGGTTTATTAAAAAATAAAGCAAAATAAATATAGTGCTTGATATTAAAAGTTATTGGATTTATTGGATTAATTGGAGTAAATGCAGTGTTATGGGAAAGAGTAAAAGAAAGAAAGGAAACAGGCGACGATTTCTTGATAAACGTTTTTACGATAGACCATCTGTGTATAAGTTCAATTCATTAATGGGATCAGTTAACTCTGATGTTGTTAAAAGTGTTGCCAAATATATTAAATATGCCTTAGAAATTAGACAATCTATTCATGTATAATATACATGTACATCACTCTCCATACGTTTGCAACTTATGTTATGTTATACTGCAATTAATTCGTTTCGTTTTGAATTTGCATATATTTCACAATTTTTAGAACAAATTCCGAATGCATTGACCGCGTATAGAATGTATATGTGTTCGTTTTTTCTAGATCATGTACTTTGTACTAATCTTGAATAAAACTCTTGTCTTGTCTCTTGTCTAATTTATATTGCTATTCAACTCAAATACATATTTAGTTAGACAATTAATTTAAATAATTCAACGCATTTACCTCTTCACAATATAAATTGAACACTCTACCTAAGTCATTATTTTTAAATATGCGACATTGGTCCACAATAAAGCATTACTTATCAAGTGGTGGCTTAAGAAAGAAAATCTGGAAATGCATATTTGTTTGAGTGGCTAATGTTTGGGCATTAAAACGGATTGAAAAAATTAACGCATTCAGGAACCACTGAAATAAATATGTTCAAATGTATACTGTGCGATTGGTGCGGTAATGCGAACATATACTTGTTTTGTTAAACGGCTAGAGTATTTCTATTATATCATTCAAATGTAATATAGAAGACGAAGAAATGAAACTGTATATCCAGTGACGCTAAGCTACATTTACAGTCAAGGCTGAACACTATTGTTGGTTTAATTATTTATTTCAGAAATAATGTTCGATTTATCGGCATCGGTCATTAAACAGCGATTTGGATTTCTGATGCGTAGGAATTAAACAACGAGGGCGTTAGCGACGAGCATTATACCGACAAGTATTTGCTTATTGGCCGATAAACAACAATAATGCGAATATTTTTTGACATGATTTGATAAATATGTTTGCAAATGTAATGAGAACAACATATTGCTATGTTTCTACGGGACTACTTTTTTGTTGTTTATTGGGTAGTTCAACAACGATAATTGCATCATTTGTCTATATAACAAAATAGCTAGTATCATGTTATATTGTTTATTCTAATGACACGTGCAGATTATTCTACAGACAAATACGCAATCTACCATTGTAGATTAAAACGTTGTGAAATAGTAACTTTTTGAAAAATAACGTCATTCGTTCAGTTTTTATTAATGTTCGTGATAAGCTTTAGCATAGCGATAAACATCGTTTGTGTTGTATTCAATGCTGACCGGGTGGCTTTTAGATGCCGAATGAAGCATTCAGAGCGCAGAATGATGTAAACTACAGGTACATAGGATGCAGCGGTGCATTGGTCCATTTTGTTTCAGAATAAGTGAACGGTTTACCTCTACCTTGATATTCGAACATACATGAAAGTGTGTTTCTTGCAGTGTTTTGTTACATGATTTACGAGCTTACAAAAATATTTGTTTGATAATATAATAATTAATATAATATTTGATAAAATAGTAGCTTTAATATACAAATATGAAGGCATTTACATCATGCAAACTTGGCATACGCTGAATCAATGCAACCTCAATATAGAGTTTTTAATAGATTACATATGATAAATGAAAACACATTAATCTGCTATATCGCTTGTATGACCCTATCACCGACAACTCCCCAATACAATATATATCCGAGTTTATGCCCTAGTTTAATCCTTCTTTATTTGACCCCCCCCCCCCAAATCTAAGGAATTGTACCCTTGTGTATTGGCACCCTGTATAGACACAGTGTGGCGCGATCCTTATCACGTGATATCCATACACTGCTGCAGAGGAAACTGTGTACTTAGCCATTGTTCAGCTAGCTGAGAGAAAATATTGCAGATAAGGACAACAAATTGTATGTTGAACCAATACACGGAGACGCCATTCCTTTAACTAGGCCTTTTACATCATTTGTTTGAGGAAACGAAGCATCAGATGTAAAATAGAAAATGCGCAGGCAAGAATGTGCGGGTAACATGGTTGATAAACCTGATGCACATCACTAAGCTAATTTATTAAGCGCCGTGTGTTGACATGTATGACACTGTAACACATTATAATATCTTGTTTGTTATAGCAGTGTAACACATCAGTGCATGAGGGGATTTGTATTATACTTTTAATATATTAATATTATACAGGCAATTTAAACTAACAAGAAGATATGTAAATGTATTACCAATAAAGTATTGTAAGACGTTTACATATTCCGTTAATGTGTAGCAATCAAAACAGCAATGTAAAGCGGTTGCTGCACGTTGTCTTCGATAAAAAATGTGTTATTCGACATATTATTTTCATATTACTAACATGCTGGTGTATCATATTTGTTTGGTGTGTACTAAAGGTCGGTTAAAGTCAACTATGCCAACGACCTAGCAACTTGACATGCACACATACATAGTTTCTCCGATCCTCTTGATATTAAATATTCATTATAATGTTCTTTATTGGTCTCTTAATTAAGTTCTCAAATGTTATCACATTCCGCGCGAAGCGATGATCAGAATGAAGTATTTATGTACGGCAATTACGATTATTACACATTTATTCAATAACGCAAACGTATTGCGCTTTCAGTCGCCTTGAAACACTTACGAGTAAGATATAATTTAAAGCATATAACTATAAGCAAATATTCATATTGCGCATTACTTTCTGGTGTGCTGTACAGTATTGGCCTGCTCGTCTCTGTTTATCGTTTCTTCCGAATTTTCTATTGCATTTCCGCTAGTTTATAAATTATTTAGTCAGTTAATTAAATTAATTCAACACACAAGACTCGCTAATCTAAATTGAACAAATTATATAATTCATTACCGTTACAGATGTGATAATGTTCCAAAAATAAAGAGGTATTACTTCGGGTCTAAAACTAACATCTGGAAATGAACATTCGGTCGAGAGGCTACTATAAATTTGAAGGATTTAAAAATACTTGCACTCTCTTAAAACTGGAATCATTTGTTTATAGCGCAATTATTGTGGTAAAAAGAACGCTTGTACATCTATATATTGTATAAGGAATATGTTTCGTGCATTCATTTTGCAGTACTTGATATTACTTTGAAGATGAAGAAATATATATCCATTTGATTTTATAGCCAAATCAGAAGTTAGACGAATTGCAATGATTAGTATAACTATCGGTTTCGGAATGTCCTCAATTTCCAACTTCAAATACTAGGACATACCTATAACCTAGGACTTTAAAACCTTTGCGCACAATATATTAATTACGATTTGCGGAGAGTCAGTTAAACCATGCTATGATATTGTAATAACTATAATGCATTGGGCGCCATAGAGGAAGAGAAACACAGTAATATATTTGGTGTTGATTAGCTTATGAACGTTATTTCGAGCACATTATATGAACATATATACGTCAATCGTTGTCAGTAAAACATGTGACATGAACATATTTCGAGTTAATTCGAAGAATTCTTTTTATGTGATCTATACAAATGCATTCTGTGTTCTTTATCCATGTACGTAACTGTAACACAAGCATTATATTTCTGCTCTGAATAACTATAACAATTGGTATGTGCTATACACTTATAAGAACATGAATACTTAAAATTAATATCGAATTATTATGATTATATTTGTCTAGTATATCGGCAAGGTTTTTTATTTTGACCAAAGTATTACTATATTAACTTTAAAGTTGGTAAACCAGACAAAACAACACATGTATAATAATGGTTTGATTTATGTAACGTCGTAATAGTCCACTACATTTTAGACCAAATGCTCAATATACACATGGGTGTAAGTAAGCGTTTTAAACTTTCAAATACCATGTGTTCGCTTGCTGGTTACATGAACAGGGTCCTGCTAATAAAGAATCTTTATACTATGAGCGGTCGTATTTTAAGTGCTTATAAAAATGCCAAACACGTTACCTAATGAATACGATAGTGTAGGTGGTAATGATAATGATTAAATAAATGTGTACCAATAATTATGACGCATCGGTTTATGTGAAGATTCTGCTTTATATCAAATTGGATTTCAAAATACCTTTGAGTTAAAGTAAATGTGTGCATATATACGACATATTAGGCAGACATACATGTTATAAAATTGAGTTGTATACAGATTTCCTAAACTCAGATATCATAGAAAGAAAATCGTATACAAGAAACAAAAAGAGGTGCCTCATACAGTGATCGAAACAACGATCTACGGATCAAAAGTATGTAACGATAACCATTTGGTCAGTCGATGTTATATATATTAAGTCGTATTTTAAATCTATGTAAGTGATACATTTGCCTACATAAATATCTGCATATTACATCGTATCGCTTTGAAAACGCTCTTTAATTATATCCATTGTAGCACGTGGTTTTAATGTAGTCGTTTAAACTATAACAAACTAAGTTTCGGTTGGCATGGTGGCGGATTATTAGCAGTGATACTGACATTTGAGTGTGTTTGGTCGCAATCTAAATCAATTCTGAATATGGAGTTTATGATAAAAACTTTTTTGGGGAAAAACAAACTAACACAGTTCCGTGTGACATCAAATACGTAGTTTAATATCAATATATGGACATAGGTGTATGTGTACAGGCATTATCATTCCTCAACAGCCGGTAGGGTACTGACCAAATTACAAGTAATAGGAGTTTGCATTAATAACGTCTTTAAACGTATCATTCAGTTATCGAAATATCTTCCCGACTGACAGAGCACGGTCGCATTGAAACCATTTGCGTTACGGCCATTATTATGAATAACGTATGATTAATTACTGTTTTAATAATTTGGCGGTTTCTGTTATGTTTGAAATTTTAATTTATTGCACAGAACCTGAAGCTTGGCAAACACGCTAGACCAAACATCTGTATGTGTCCGTATTCCGTTTAATATACCAACGCAATTGTCCACAATATTTCGAAAGCGAACCACTATTAGGCCATACCAATTTGATTCTATGTTTAGCGTCCTCGGGCTGGTAGGTTTCCGGATGCCTGAACGAAAAAAACAACAGTTTTGACAATGTGAAACATCGAGTTCAAAGCGTATTAAAAATGTTGGGGAAAAAATGACTTGTTGGTGTTTTTACCAATCCCTGTACAAAATAGTGTGCAATTATTCGATTGACATGCTTAAAATACTGTATTAAAGTAGGTTCCCAATATGAAGATGATATATAACAGTTTTGCAAGTAAACATTTGCTTAAGCTTGTACGACTGCCATGAATAGGGTGTGAAAGACATTTTTTTCTATCGTCTCGTTTGTTTTTTCCTGCCTGGTTGGTAGATTTCTAAAAAACATGAGGACGCTAAACATAGAATAAAATGTGTATGGCCTTATGGCGAATACCCAGATATGTGTAACAAACCGTTTCTACTTCTACGTAAGAGCTTACAATAGAGAGACCATCATTATGTTCACATGAAACTCTTACGAACAAAAACAAATGCTAAAAAGTTGCTAGACCCAATGTAATCATACAATGATTAAGTTTTCAATGGCTTTTGTAAGATTTTCAACACATACTTCTAATGCATGACATTGTGTCTACCTTAAATAAAAACAAACATATGCACAATACGAACAGTTATCGAAGGTAGTCGGAATATGTTGATTCTTTTATTATTTTTTATAATTTGTACTGCAAGTGTCTCGAGACAATTTAAATGCATCTATAAAATAACTTTTACTTTAAGCACATATCTGTCTTGGGTAAATACGATATAACTTATGTCTCCCTACATTTTGTACGAGCAAACGTTTTAATATTTTACAAAGTCACTCAGTTTATATAATTATATTGAGATCAATGAAATGAATACGTCAATTAAGCAGCCATGAATTTTGATTTATACATCCTGTAGAACGTCATCAAAAAGAAATCAGTTGTGTCATGCTGAGACACGTTTCTATGTCACTTTGAGCAAATCAGATTTTAACGATAGAGATTAGACGTATTTAGCAACAAAGTCTTCTACACGAATTCTCAGCGAGATTTAACCTATATTTATGTAATTTGTACCTGCAAAAATAGTAAATAATAATCTGAATCGAGTTCAATCCAAGAGGCCTTGAAACTATGCGGTTAATAAAAGCCGTAGACGATTTCAGGAATATGCCAGACCATGAAACGTTTCGCGCTAGTAATATGGCAGATGATGTCCCACAGGCATATGGTATTGGTTAAATAGAACATTATTTTGAACGCAGCCGACCTAACATGAACTACTTTTGTAAGCGCACAAATATAAGTCGAAGGTGTGGCGTCAAGTTGTTCTTTTAAATCCTCTTCAGTTTGCACATAACTGCATCATAGATAGAAATGTGCATATTCAAAAGTAATAGTATTATTAGTTTATGTTGTTTTTTTATATGTATTGTGATCCCTTTATTTCAACATGTATACAATACATTTGTACACGTGTAAAATGCTCTTCATAATAAAAAGCTATTAATAAATTACTTATTTATTATGTTATGCAAGAAGTAGGCGGCATCTTAACCCGTTACTCGCAAACATGTGGTCTGTGCGACTTGTGAAGAATGCATGTTCTCTCCATTGCGTGATACCGTATGCATACATGGCGTGCATATAAAATATTATTATAAAATAGACTAACTTAACGTAGTCTCTAAACTAGCGAATTTAATAAATGCACTGGTCAAGACTGGAGGACGTAAGAAACGAACTAGCAAGATCAAGGGAAACGTAAAAAAATCACCAATCAAAGTTTTGAGAAGAGAAATGCAGTAATGACAACCATCCTTAAATATTAACATATAACGCATTTACATTTTTTCAAAACATTCGTTAGCCATATTTCATAAATTATGCATCGGTTATCTGGCTATACAATTATACAAGGCGTTGTACGGCATCGGTGTTATAAATCATACTGAAGAAAATTGGTAATGTTATATGCCAGCTTTTGTAGTAGATTCAGTGCATTTGCATTATATTCCTTCTGACAATGAAGTAGCGAACATATTATATTTATAGCATTCTAGAAATGTGTACTCTCCAAAGTAGTGCCAAATAACTCATTTCAAAGAAAGTACCGTTTTCCCAGCAATGTTCTTACTCTTGCAGGCGTTTATGTATTTGAAAGGATAACTACAGCCGCAATGCACATGGTGTTTGTTAATTATGTTCAACACAATCACTCATCTTTAAACATGCACGGAAGTGTTAGGTTCATTTAATCCAGCGGAACAATTTGTCCAAAACCGCTTTGTGTATGTTTTGTTCGGTAATCGGTTAATGAAGCAACATAGGTAAACATCAAGCTTTGTAAATGCACAAACGAGAAGGTTCTTAAAAGGTCTAGGTACCATGGTTATGTAGTTAATGATAAAGTACCATGCGCTGACATGTATGATATTGTAACATATTTAATGACGGGAACTCTTGTAGTATTGTAACACAACAATTTGGAATCAGGTTGTGTCCGTGTATAGAGACGTTCACACATTGGCCACTTTGTATCTCTAGCACATACGTTATAGTGGTATTTATGATAGTATTAGTAGTAGAAGTTGTGTTTTTGTATTATTAAAGGCAGCGCATTCAGTTTAAAACAGTTTTCAGTGTTTAAACATTGTGCATCTGTAGACGTTTTGTTAAATAAACATGCCTTTTCGCCGCATTAACCGCACATTGTATGCATAAGGGATAACATCTGTGAGTGCAATGGTATACTAACAATATGCATGTGTTCTTATCTAAAAATAAGCCAAACAGAGATTTCGCTCAGTTTAAGATATCCTGGCGTTATTTGTTAATTTGTTCAGGTACGCACCATTAGCAATTCTTTTTTAACAACTCTTGCATGCAGAGAAAAATGTGTATTACTTGTTGTTAGATTGTACATACCATGCTAGACGTATAGCGTGTACTTAGGTAAGCATATTACAAGCATGAAATATACGGTTTATTAGACATTGAAACCGTTTAACATAATATTGTTTATCTGCATTTTCATTGTGTTGAGTGTTCAGCTTTTATCGAAATGATCAAAACGATCGATTAAAGAGCTATTAACTCGTGTTTTTGCAAACGTACATCTGCAATTGCATATATTTTCGAATGGCTAATTTGTTTCCGTTAAAACGGATCTTAAACTTACTTGCACTCTGGGACCACTGCAATAACACTGTTCATTTGTCTATTTAAATACAATGTATGAATAAAGGCTCAAACATTTTGCAACGATTAGAGCATTAATGTTGGTCCATTTGAATTTAATAAAAAAATATGAGGACATTCTCAAGTAGTTCCAATGTAGTGACATAAAGCAGTTAACATAATATTCTGGTTTACAGGTGTTTTAATAGTTTTTAAAGAATAGTAGCTGACAAGATTAAACAGTTTGTTTGGTTGCAACTATATATCATTGATAATAAAGAAGTTCAAAAATATGACCTTTGTTGGAGAAAATAACTAACACATATGTGTATGTGTTAGAGGAATATCATTCATTAATTGCCAAAAATGTGGTCTTACGGACATGTTGTGGGGCATCTAACCAACACTTTGCAACGAATTTGCATTATTGTTGTCTTAACGAAACGTAACTTTCATTAATCCAAACAACATCATGATTGATCGTTAATGGACGCATTGAACAATCCGCGTTACGCATACAATTATGATGATCTTATGGTTAACTACTGCTAGATGATATTTGCAGCTTCTCTTATGTTATTGTATTTATTGCAATGATCTTGAAACTTGGCACAGTACAAAAAAGACAAGACAGCTGTGTTTGTCCTTATACCGTTTGATGTAACAACGTAATTGTCCACGCTTTTTAGAAGGTTAAAAATTCAAGTGAATACCCAGGTGGGTGTAACACGCCGTTTGCAATGTTAGATGAGACATGTTTATACACAGAGCATCGTGTTCACGTGCGTCTCTTTCCAAACAAAATATTTATGCCGACAAGAGTTTCTGTTCACAAGAATCCGTTTTGTTAAACGTGATCGCACAATGTTGTTAATTCATTAGATAACCATTAGAGAACATATTGTAGACGAAATATTTGTTGAAGGTTTTATTTTGCATATTTCTAAGACGTGAACATATGTCGAATCTAAATACAAAACCTTAAAAACAATTTGTGAATTGTAGTGTGATTGTAATTATATACATTTAATTTCAATATAATAGTAACACAATGCAAATATATACGAAATATCTTCATGTTTGTTAAATTGACAAATGTATTATCAAAGGCGGAATATATTGATGCCTTTCTGTGTTTTTGTTCGATAAAGCCAATTGAATTTGAAGTGTCATTTCATTAGATAGTTCAGTTGCAACTGGAAAATAAACGCATTATTAATGCAATTAATACATTATTACCGTTTAAAGTACCAAATATCTAATTTAATATTCAATAATAACAAAAAGTAATTATATCGAAGGATTAATTTATAGTAGTTATAACACATGTATTAGTTTTATTTACATTTATTTATTAATGTTATGATATATTGCAAACATAACAAATATAATATTTTTAAATGATAAAAAATGAATTTAAATCATTGAAATAAAATAATCAATAAAGCAGTCGTAATCGATTTATACGTTGTATATAACCCGATCAAAATTAGATCAGTATTTTCATGATGAAACATTTTTGTCTTTAATATCAAACAAAGTACCCTTTAACGATCGAGATTATGGTTCTTTTGCAATACAGTTGCTAGCATAAACATTCAGCAAATCGTTAACCTATATCTATGTCATGTATACAAGCAAGAGTATTATATAATTATCTGAATCAAAATTAATCAAAAGTGTTTACCTTGAAATTATTAGGTTAATGGAAACCGTAGACGAATTCAGGAATATGCCTGTCTCGGAATGGTTCCTTCCTACTACTAGGACAGATTTAGCCCAACAGGCACATGATATAAGCAGTATAAAACTGCCGAGCGAAACTTAAATATATTTCAGTCATCTGGTTTTCAATCGAGCTTTTTGCAGCAAGCTTTTCAGAAACAACTCACTTCATTTTTCATGTAATCGCACCATAATTACAAATGTGCATACTTACAAAACAGTTTTGTTTCATGTTGTATGTATTAAGGAAAAAGCCATGTCTTGGAAACTCAATATACATGATAGTGGTAAATAGATACAAACGTCGCAAAAGATATAAAACCCCACTGCTGACAAATATGTAAATAATAACGTGTAAACGACGTGTTAAAACGGTCTACCCAATAAGAGCAATGCGAATAAATTACGAAATTATTTAAGAATTGAATTGCTCTTTTCGGCGCTTCATCAAGTCTTTATGAACAAATTAGATCAGGGTTCTACCTTAACGCATGTCTGTCGGTCCGTGACCTGTGATTATTTGCTCGGACCGGTTGTCTTCGCAGGACGACCGGTCTGCTGACCAATTCTTGTTGGACTGCTTCCAACTGTGTAATTCGTGAATTATCATGTGTGATTAAGAATACAGAGAACCGTCCGGGATGATGTTGTTTATTAGCATTTTACCACAAGCTATCGTGTATAAATCCCACCTTTTCCGATGTTTCAACTTTCCAATCTTTATATGTTACAACAGCGTGTTATATACATTGTACAATCAACTGTACATTAATTTGACTTAAGAAATTATATCTGACGGGCATTGAAGTCGCTTTTTAGAGAAGCAATTTCCTTTTATAATAATTAATTATAGTCATTTAATAACTTTTTATTTCTTTAATACAAATGTATTCAAACAACATATATTGTATAAAATAATGAGTTTATAATAGTTTCTATTCAAAATATAACGTTTAACATCTTCAGGGTCAATTAAATTTATTCACATGTTTCTTTGACCAAAAAACCAAAATTCCGAAGTTTGGCGAAATACTTTGTACATGGGTATTGCTAATACTTCTCCTGTCTCAATAATATTGAACAACGTATTCTCTTTCGACACAGAAATAATTTATTATTGTTTTTACAACTTTCATTTTTAAATTGTATCATTTAAAAAACAATCGAAGTAAACAAAATTCACGTCTAGGTTTCCGCATGGTGGGAATGATTACAAAACGTTAAGAAACGGATAGGCCAATCAATAAATAATTATTTTAATTGTTCTAATGGAATTTTGATTGCTCAGCATACGAAAACGCATGGATGTCAAATTTATGTCAAGTTCAAGGAGTTGATTTTTCATCTGTATTTAAGCAAAATACAAATGCTCAAACAATATTGTGATCGAAATTATGTTATATTATATTATAGAAGATATAATTATAGATATTCATGTCTGCTCAATAACTTTTCCAGTATCAATTCTGAGCCCTTTCATTTTTGAAACTATTGTATGCACTATGCCGTTTGATGTATTTTGATTATCGGGACCAGTTCATACAGTATCGGACCAGTAGGCTTTGAAGGTAGCCGGTTGTGTGGACCACCACTTCCTAAAAGTTAAGGTCAAACCCTGAATTAGATACACAAACAACTGGCCTTCATACATCGATGAAGCGCCGAAAAGAGTGTTTCGATTCGTATAATTACAATTATAATTACAAGTGTTTGTATACTTTAAATTTTTACCTTAAACGAGTAAATTAATTTTGGATTTATTGTTTGCAATTTGCGCATCAATACATCGGTATGATTCGTAGGCTCCGCCCCTTGCACTGCAGTAGCGTTGTGTACATGTCATTCATTAGACGCTATACAGCGGTATCTGGAATAATACAGTAGCTCTAGTGATAAAATTTACTTTTGATTTACTTTTGTTTTGGTTGATATTCGGTAAGAGCCATTTTGAACAAGGTGTTTTGTATCCATAATATACATCTAGCAAGAGACGGAATATTTAAACGCGTTCCAGTTTAGATTTTAACGACTGAAGGCTAAACGAGTCGAAAGTTGTTTTCAGATAGTTGCAATTTTGTAAACGCCCTTATACATGAGTGGTTGGAACTGTACTTTAGGCGTAAAATATATTTAAATAATTATGGTTCATTTTTACATTTGAAACGCAATGTTTCGTATGTATGTTTTATTTCTTTCTTAACACGACCCGTTAGGCCCTCGATGTTAGTCGATGTTTATACCCATTATGGCATGCATTCTAAAACCGCGTGTAGAGAACATATTTTAACGCCACATGTGTTGCACTTCGTGTTGAAACGTTTTGTGTAAGAAATTCGGCAAAATATAACTTACAGTGTTGATATAAAATCAAGAAGAGAAAAAGGTTAACGTTTTTTTATTATTTTACTACTGATAAAAATATCAAATCTATGGAATTATGTGTCATCGGCGGAAAATATCTACTGTACAGTATTCTTTTGCTTTTCATCACCTGTGTGACACAAATTGAAACGGTCAATGTGCAATGCTATGCATCTTATTTGCATAGAACTATGAACATGAGGATAATTTTAGTTGTTTTAGTCAATGCTACCAGTAAATGACACATCGTTTATATATAAAATACTGACATAGCATAGGCATTTTAATATGGAAGGGGTATGCATTCATAATCCTATAAACGCAATGCCTTATCACCGGCGTAGTAATATCTGTGTGTCCTATTTTTATGCAAATTATATTTCGACAAGAATATTTACATGAACTAAGATGTCTTATTCTCTTCAATGTTACTCGTTTTTTGCATGTATTGTTGACGTTAGATTAAATGTTTTTTTTAAATTACTATACATTAATATTTCGTTCCAGTTCTTCTTCTACAAAAAATGAATTTGACTTTTTTTTCACGTTTGCTTGCTAGTATTCTATCATTTCTAAGAAAAATGAACCATAACGCTAGCAAGGAATAATTACATGTTATGGTATTTTAGGTGAACATTACTTTTCTTAGAAGCGACCACAGAAAATCTCCATGGCGTAGCATCGGTTCAGGAACGTAGCTTTAAAATGGATTTGATTTCACATTGACGTGTCTATTCGCTAGATGCATTTAGATCTTCTAATTTATTGTGCATTTATATCACAGTTAATAATGATGAATTGTTTAACATGTATAATAAGCATTTTGAGATTTATATTTAAATGTTATCCTTTCTAATACAAGTGATGCCCAGGCAAAGCAAAGAGCTTAGATACGCCCGTGTGGATGCTATTGATCGATGACCTAGCTTACACGTCATCACTTGTTTAGTGATGTCATTTGTGGATGTTTTTGCATGTTTCTCGCCGAGTGAAAATTCGGATATATGGTGTGGATTTAAAGCATTTAAAAGCATTTAGGTCTCCATTTGTTGTGTTAATAATAAACCAGGATTATCCAGGATCTGTTAAACTCTCCGCCTAGGAATTGTGTGATTTTAAAGTGTCAGAACTCAACTGTGGTATAGAAGTATTCAAGACGTTGATTTACTGTCTTACTAACAAAGCACCTCTTAATTTATATCAATCTCCCTAAAGCATTAATAAAGTTTGGTGCTTGTTGGCTATAACGGCAGAAATAGCAGTTCTTCTTGATGTCACAGGTATTTTTGCATTTGTTTAAGTTACTTTTTATGTTTTGTAGCGATATGAATTTGGCCTACGCAAGGAAAATAAAAATGTTATGAATCATAATGATTACATTATATTTCATTTGTCGCAGAAAATTGAATGTAAAATAAGGAAAAAATGACATTTGTGTAGGAACTATTTTATTAATCGTAGTTTGCATTCTATTGTGTGTAGTTTGGTTACAAGGGGCGGTACTTCGCTGTTCCGATAAGAAAACTGCTGTGCGTGATATTTCTCTTAGAATGGCAATAACATGCATGTTAAACACAAATGATATAAAGGAACGTTATGAAATCATATCCCAAATATATAGAGAATAACAGGTTACTGCCTGGTATTGTGTAAATACCTCAGGTGAGGCTTAGAATAATATAACGGCGAGGCTTACGAGCCGTTATTTTATTCGTGCCGAACCTGATATATAAGACCAGGCAGTAACCTGTTTTTCTATTTATCATACCACATTTTTCGTAAAATATCACCAAACGAGCTGATTTTTATATATTTACAAACTAAGGGCGGCGCTAATTTTGCTGAGCCGACTTTTACACGGTCACGTACATGTAGTTATGGATTTCAAAAAGTTGACTGGATAATACCTTATTATTAACATTTCGTAATGATAAGTGAACTGTTTTCACTTCGAATACATAGATTACACGCATGCTCATTCATAAAATACTGAAAATGCGAACCGAAATGGATTGCAACGATCAATTTTATCGGAGAACACATAACGCCGAGTTGTTTGGAGACGCCATTTTTTAGTTGTGTATTGAAATTGACATTTCCAAGATCGTGCCAATATTGACAGTATTTGACTATAAACCTCTAGTGTGTTCAATTTTTGGTAAGAATGTTTTTGGTTCAACATAAACTGATGCTTTGTAGCGACCTTTAGTGCATTTATTATGAATGTATTTAAATAAATGTGTATGGATGATTTATTGAGTTCATAGATGACGTCATCTCACTACCAAAGTGCGGGTTTATGTGAATATTTAAAAAATAACGTTTTTGTGATTTATGACGATTACAAATAATAAACAATATACGTTCCTGGTATCAAATTGTTTGTTTTGTCTAATCGGATTCATTTTACTGAAACTGTTGACTTTATAGATGATTCCGAATAGTATGACGTACCTCCAAACATTGACTGATATAAACGCTAGTGACCTGATATAAAAAAATATATCAGGCACCTTTGTATCAGGCCGATATCAGCATAGGGATATGATAACATGTAAAAATAAGGATTGGAATTAATTTTGGTTGCGTTCATGCGATTATGAACTCCACGGGATGACTGCATATAATGCTCGCTTGGCTTTTCCATGGCTTCATTGTCAAAACAAGAGGGCTATCATGGCCCAAAGGGCTCACCTGAACACTGGCAAAGATGAAAGCTTTACTGTTATGTAAGGCTAAGCCTTGTGCCGCTTGTGGGAATGTACGCCATAATGTCCTAAACTATTTTGTCTAGCTGATTTACTCTTATACATAGAACTAGTAAGAACCTGGATATATTTTCTCTACTCTGATATCCAACTTTTCGCAGGCAATTTCGGAGGAATAGTGTTAATGCTGCAGATCTGAAAGATAATGGTGGCCGCGGCGCAAAGGTCACGTCATGCTTGCCGGCTTGTTTCAAAAGAGTAGAGTGTATTGCCATTTACCCGTCCTATATTAAAATTCACTTTAGATTTGATGGTCATCAACAAATTGTGCTAGTTTGGTCCAGATTGGTTGAAAAGGAAAGTCCCCGTCTTGCAACAAATTCATTTTTCAATTAATTTTCACAATTAAGTGGATATAACTGATTTGTTCATGACCTGTCTTCTTTGCTGCTTATGTTCAGATCTTATGGCAATACAAAAATTGTGGAAGTTTTATCAAGATTGAATGAAAACAAAAATTTCGATGCACAAAAAGGCAATATTTGCATGTATTTTTTAACAAAAAGGCAATTTTTGCATTTTCTTCACTAACAAAGAGGCCCATAATTTCTATGTTCTTTGCTCAATCTGACCCATTGTTGGCTTCTGCTGCAGTCGTATGATCACATACAAACTGTGGAAGTTGGTCAAGATTGGAAAAACAATAATGTCTCCATGAATAAAAGAGGCATTTTTTCCTCCTTTTTTCTTCACCTACAATCCAGTGTATGTGGCCTAACCTTACCCATTTTGGGCTCCTACTGAAATATTTTGGTCAGACACAAACTGTGGAAGTTTTGTCAAGTTTGGAAGAAAAATGAAGTCCTAATCAAGGTAAAATGGCAATTTTTGACTATTTTTCAAATAAAAAGGGGGCATAGCTCTGGTGTGTTTGGCCCAATCCGATTTTTACTGTGATCCTTTTATAATACGCAAGCTGTGGAAGTTTGGTCAAGATTGGTAAAAAAAGGAAGTCTCTATAAAAAAGGCAATGTTTGCATTTTTTTCCCACAAACATTGGGCCATATCGCTTAGGTTTCTGGTCCAATTTGGTCCATTATTAATACCAACCGAGATTTTTTGGTCATACACAAACTGTGCAAGTTAGGTCAAGATTGAATCAAAAAATGTAGTCTTTATCGCGATAACCGTCCAAACTGTTGACGGCATACGAACGACGCCGAAGAGGTCCCCTATATCAACAGCTCACCGAGCACTTCGCGCTCAGGTGAGCTAAAATGTGAGACGTTTGTTGAACTGTATGTCTGTTATTTGACTGAAACCTGTTGTTTCTTAACCTTTCTTTGCCCTACTATGTAAAGTTGTGCATTTTTATGTTTGCGTGTTTTTGTTTTTTTTGTAGTTTCTTTTTTTCTCCTCTTTTGATCAAAATAAATGTCATTATCGATATTAAATATAGTTATCCAAAAAGTATTTTTCTATGTTTGTGTTGCATTTTTTCGCAAGGTTCTTTTTTTCTTTCATGCATAGTTCTCATCAAATAGGCAAAAACAAACAAACAACATATATTTTACATATTTATACTTTAGTATTAGCAAATTAATTAATTTAATATTAATTCTTTTTTTGACAATGCCATTTATAAATGTGAACAAATATGTTAAACTATATTTCTATACGTGTGTGTGTGTTTTGTGACAGCACGGAATGTAAACAACAATAAAAAGTAGTTCCACATGAATATTAATAGAGGCAACCGGCTTCATTGAAAATGAAAGCCTGTCACATGATGCATTTCAGCCAATCAGAACACTGTAAAATTATATAACCAAAGGAAATTGTAATTATTGCGTATTACGTGAAGTATGCAGCCTTTGAACCTGCTACAAGCAAACGGGGTTTTCGTGTGACTTGTGATTAATGTACATGTATGTTCTCTCCAGGTCGTGTTCCATATGTATTTATGTAGTACATGTGATATGCGCGTCGGGAATAACGATACGACATCACGTACAAAGCAACAGTAAATTATAAATGAGTTTATAAATCATACCTAAGACAATTGGTTATGTCATATTTCAGCTTTTGACGCTCATTCCGTGCATTTCCTTTTGCACATTAATATCATTTCACAAATGTGTACTCACCAAATTAGTGCAGTATAATCCATTTGAATTGGGTACCGTTTTGCTTACAATATTCTTATTCGTGCTACGTCTTGCAAAGGTTCATGAACAAAGAATGGATAATTAAAGCCACAAATGCACATGTGTTTCTGTTAATTACGTTCCACCCCACCACTCATCCCCAAGCACGTGCACGAAGTGATAGGTCCATTTAATCCAGCGAAACAAGATGTCCGGAACCGCTTTGTTTATGTGTTGTTTAGTTATCAGTTACCGAAACATAAGACGTTAAAATGAAGCTTGGTAATTGCAATTGCGATAATGCGCACCAGGCTTAAAAAGTGTAGATACAATGTTTCATGTATTTATGCCTATCCCTATGCTAATGCTTGCCGTGTCAATGATAATAGACCATGGTTGGCATGTATGGTATTGTATAAAACACATGAACATTATTGTATTATTATAACATAACAATACGGAATCCGGTTGTGTCCGTGTATACAGACTTTCTCACATGTAGGCCCGGTCTAACACAACAGTTATAGAGGTAGCTGTAATGGTAGTAACAGCAGTAATAGTAGTAGTAGTAGTAGTAGTAGCAGTAGTAGAAGTAGTTGTAGTAGTGGTAGTAGTAGAAGTAGTAGTAGTAGTAGTGGTACTAGCAGTAGTAGTAGAAGTAGTAGTAGTAGTAGAAGTAGTAGTAGTAGCAGTAGCAGTAGCAGTAGTAGTAGTAGTAGTAGTAGTGGTAGTAGTAGTAGTAGTAGTAGTAGTAGTAGTAGTAGTAGTAGTAGTAGTAGTAGTAGCAGTAGCAGTAGCAGTAGCAGTAGCAGTAGCAGTAGTAGTAGTAGTAGTAGCAGTAGCAGTAGCAGTAGTAGTAGTGGTACTAGCAGTAGTAGTAGTAGTAGTAGTAGTAGTAGAAGTAGTGGTAGTAGTAGTAGTAGTAGTAGTAGTAGTAGTAGTAGTAGTAGTAGTAGTAGTAGTAGTAGCAGTAGTAGCAGTAGTAGTAGTAGTAGTAGTAGTAGTAGTAGTGGTAGTAGCAGTAGTAGTAGTAGTAGTACTAGTAGTAGTAGTAGTAGTAGTAGTAGTAGTAGTAGTAGTAGTAGCAGTAGTAGTAGTAGCAGTAGTAGTAGTAGCAGTAGTAGTAGTAGTAGTAGTAATAATAATAATAATAGAAGTAGTAGTAGTAGTAGTAATAGTATTAGTAGTAGTAGTAGTAGTAGTAGCAGCAGTAGCTAGTAGTAGTATTCGAAGAAGTAGTAGTAGTAATAGTAGCAGTTGTAGTAGTAGTTGTTGTTGGTGGTGCTGGTGTTGTAGCAGTAGTTGCTGTTGTTGTTGTATTAGTAGTAGCAGTTACAGTGATTTTGCTTATGCCGATTGTGGTTACAGACAACCTAATTATGTTGTCAGTGTGTAACCATTACGTATGTTATCGACTGTAGACGCTTTTGTTGAATAAACATGCAACTTCACCGCATTAAGCAAATATTGTATAGAAATAGCTTCTGTGAGAGTGTGAGAGTAATGTTTAACTGAACATGTTTATATATTATCATCTAAAAATAAACCAAACACAGGTTTTGCTCAATTTAAGATACCGTGGCGTTATTTGTAAATATGTTCAATAGCAGGCCTTTTAACAATCATTGATTGTAGTTGAAAATGATGTTTTACATTTTGTTACACAGACAGACAGTTTATTTAGACTTATACATCAGTACATCGCCTTCATACATGAATATACACATTCTTTTCTGTCACGTTACTAGGTATAACAGTAATTAATTTTACAACATAAAATGGTCAAACAAATAAACACAAGCTCTGATAACAAAACTAGAGTTCCACATAGGCGGTAAGGAAATCTTGTAATTTATCTTTATACAATATTATTGATGATTGAAGTACTGATTTCAAAAGCTTCTTTGATGTATTTACATACATTTGAAATAACTGATTTGTCACATGAAGTTAATAAACTTATATACAGATGGGTTTACATAAAATATCCGGTTAATATATGTCTTTCTTAATTCAATATAACAACGACATATACGTATAAAATGACATTCATCTTATATGTCTGTATCATTGTAACACAAACAGTAACGTTGATTTCGTGGTATGTTGTTTTTTGCGTATCTTCCAGTTTGTAATCTCAATGGGTGTGCTGAAACCCTTAATCTGACAAAAAATAGGCGTAGACGTCTAAGAAGTAAATCTAAGTATGCTTCGTCTTCTAATGAAGTTTTAAAAATGTTATACGTATCCCACACAAAGCTGTTGTTTATTTTACCATACCATTATTGTTTAAAATTGTCAGTTAGTCTAAATTTGAATTCACTAATCAAATTATTAACTTGTTCGGCGTTAGGATTTTCAAAAACATAACTAAAACAATAATAGTCATTTAACATGTTCTTGACATTCGAAACCCAATTTGTATGACCTTTGTTACAATCATGGAAAGCTTGATTATAAACAACTTGTATTATAATATTTTTATGGTTAAGAATTTTAAACCAATATTTTATAATTCTAACAAACCTGTTTACATACAAAGGATACAAAGGATATCTACCCAGTACTCCATATACATCAACATCACAAGTATTTATTTTAACCTGCAGCAGGGTAATTCCACAACTATGGCCATTTTATTTGAAATTTCAGAAACAAACTGTCATTTTTAATTGGTATCATATTAACACATAGTAATGTTCTATTGCATGTAAACATATGCAATATTACAACAAAAATAAATTATAAGCTCGTGTTTTTTTAAAGTTTGTGAAAACATATTCGACATATTTTATGAATAAATGCTAAAAAGATCTATTATAATTTTTAACTGGTTTTTAAATACTTAAATACATTTCTAACGTAGTTTTGATTATATTTATTTTAAGAATGTTTTGTATTTAATCTATATATTTTACAAATATTGTAGATAAATTATGTCGTTGCGCAATTGACAACTCGTTTTGGTAATGACATGCCGTTGCAGAAATGACATCGGCTACGAAATATTGTCAAATATTACGGATATAGTTACTTTCAATCAATGATTAAATCATTTTGTTGAAGGAAAACATCCATTTAATGAATTGAGCCTGAAAATAGGCATGTTTTATTTATGCAGATTTTATCAGCGTTGCGGAGATGACCGTTTCGGTAATGACACTTTAGCAAAAAATTCACTTGATAATGCAAGAAATATTGTTTTACGTTCATTAAAAACCTTTCACATGCGATAGAACTATAACTGAAGGTGAATTGCTTCAATGAGCAATAACTACCGTACCCACAGTTGTATTAATTATTACATACGGTACTGACAATAAGAAAGTATACGCAGTACAAATGAGAACTTTCCATCGACTTGGGATAATAACTAAAGTTTAAGCTCTGCTACTATACGGTTTAAAATATTCCCGCTTAAATTCCTGATGATGACGCAGTATGTTTGTGTATGTGTACGTCATCATTTCTAGAATTTTCAATGTTATTATGGGTTGTTGCGGTAATGACAAAATAACTGATGACGAACCAAAAAATGTCACCATGTAAAGTTTAACTTTCCAGAAATATGATAACAAAATAAGCATCATATAATTTAATCGTATACACGTATTTATTAGTCAACTGTTTATGTTTTTATTAGTTTTTTTCTTATATAAGTTGGTTAATATGTGGACACATCTTATGAGTGACAATGCAATTTTAGGAGAGTGTGCAAGTTAAAGATCCGCGTTTTATTTCATTGATAAAAGTTTTATGTCACAACCCATTTTGTTTTATTTCTTTTATCATATAGAATAGATACAACACAGATTGTGGTAGTTTGTGAGCAAGAAAGTATCTAAAATATCTGTTTAACATGAGTGACACGCCTTTGGCCATTTTTTGTAGAATTACCCAGCAATATTGTACAAAAATTTTAATGGATGCGTTCTTTTTTGTCTGATTTTGTGAAACCCCATATTTCTGAAGCATAATTTAATATAGAACCTACAATAGAGTCAAAAAACAATTGGCAAACTAATTTTGGTTTCATGTCAAATTCTTTGCATTTACACAATAATGGTAGTTTGATAGTTTATTTCTAATACTTTAGGCATTATGTGCATGGGTATACATTCATACACATCTATAAAATAAATACAATGCATCGGTCAATAGCATAATAATGTCAACAAAAGGTGTATAAATTCACAGGGCAATATTTTATATGCATATTAAATAATGTCATACATAACTTTTCTGCAAATACTTAAACATAGTATAAAGATTCATTTTCGCAATACAATTAATACGTAAATCTTTACATTATATTTATAATTGTTTTGGTGAGACACTTCAATGTATTCATAGTCTTAAGGGCTATTCCAACCAAATGCACTTGGTTTAATTTAAAACGTCCAGTATAGTTTATCACTGTACGAGATAGTTAAAATTATCAACTACTTCAATAGAGTTACCATTGCATGTCCATTTCTCATCTTGTTTTAATCCCCCTCTCTTGCGAAATACCATATTTTTTGGTGTTTGAAGTATTGACTTTCAACACCCAAGAATTGCAATATAAATATAAGTTATCTAAGTGTTCTTGAACTTCTTCTGGTGTCTTGCCTAAAATAGTTGTGTCATCTGCAAATAGTAGTAAAATCAACACAATATCATCTATTTAGAAACCATAATTAATGTTGTCTTGCAGTACAGCTCCAAGTCTTCATCAAACAAAAAAAACAGAATCGGCGGCATGACCTCCCCTTGCCTTTATCCAGCTGCATAACTAACATAATCTGAATATGATGTACATTATTTAACACATGACTTAACATTTGCATACATATCTTTAACTATTCTAAGCAATTTGCCTTGTATACCCGACTTAAACATATTCAACCATAATGCATAGCGGTATAAACTATCAAAAAATTGAAACATATCAACGTATATAACATATAAGCGTTTATTTTCATTTAAATTAATTTGTACCATCGACATCAATATATATATAGCGTCAACTGTTGATGAACCTTTCCTAAATCCGAACTGCGCATCCGAAATAGTAGTATTTTAATTGCAGAAAGTTTCTAAGCGCTTTATTCAAAATAGTGGTAAATAGTTTTGAAAAACAACTAACTAGTGTATTCCCTCAGTAGTCATTTACATCTTTTACCTAACATTTTTTATGTAGTGGAATGATAACCCCTTCTGTCCATTTATCGGGAACATAACTAGACACAAAAATACTGTTTAAACACATCGCACAATTGGTTAGATAATATATCACTGTAATCTAGAAAATATTCGTTTAAAATTGAATCACAACCCGCTGATTTATTTCGTTTTAAATGTTTTATTGCAAAAATTACTTCATCAACAGATATAGGTTTATCAAGTTCAGGAAATAAAGAGTTGTCATTGTTAAAATCGTGATTTAAACATAATTCTTCTGCTTCTATATTATAATTACCTGACATATCGCTACTAAGGTTCTTGAAAAGCTGTAAATGCTTCTAATGATATTTTATTTTTATTGACGTTATTCTCAGATTTGAAACATTTCCAAAATTCTTAAGGTTACTGTTTTCTGAAATTTTCGATTTCCGACATTTCTGTCCATAACAGCAATTTTTCTTTTTGCAAAGTAAGTCTTTATAAAATTTCTTTTTATGCATAAGTTTTCTCTATTTACATCTGTATTAATCAGAATAAAATTACGCAGAGCGATTTTGCACAAATTTTGTGCAGTGTCACACTCATGGTCAAACCATTATGCGTTCTTGAGTTACACTGAACGAAGGGTTTGTGTTAAAAATACATGTTTTAGAAAATAACGGGTCCGCAACACTGCGAATTGTATTTAATTTAGTAAATCTATCAATCTCGTCTTTACATGACGTTTTGCTTGAATAATCTATATTTTGTACAATATTATTAAAAACAGGTAACATTGAAATAATCCCTGAGCGTTCTCGTAATTGCTCTCGTAACGTATCCTCACATTTGTATTTAACATCGGTGTAAGACTGAATATCGAGCGAGACATTATTACATAATAAGGAAAAATGTAACGGGGCGTTATCACTCCATTCGGTAAAATCATACACAGTAAAATCAGCAGATATGCTTGAAAAGTTACATTTGTTTGACAACTAATAATCAATTACAGACATACCGTTATTTGAGTAAAATGTATGCTTACAACTATTACCGATTCTACCATTAACAATACGTAATTATGACTATTATGTGAACTATCCACTGAGGCCCTAATAGAGGCGTTATCTGGGGAGTAATCATCGTAAACAGTGTTAATTCTGTTATGTATAATATAATCACATTTATTGCCGACTCTGGTATTGAGGTCGCCTGTTACAAAAAGTTTGCCAAATTCTGAAATATAAGTAAGGTCATTTTCTAAAATTTCAAATAAGTCTTCATTAATCGCGTTATAAACTGGTGAATCATGACCCCATATATAAGTTGCACAGATATATAAATCGCCTGAAATATTTAAAAATGTGTGATCAAGTTTTAACCAAATAATTGTATTTTAATTATTTTTTACAACTGTGATGCAATCCGCTAATTCATCTTTAATATATATATCAATGCCACCACTATTTCTACGAGCATTTATATGCTGAAATTTATAAGTTAAAGACAAAGATCCACTTAAATTAATATAACTAGTAACATTCGTCGAAGATTCATTCAAAAACATATATCATTGGAGCTTAAAATATTTTCAATCTCAGAAGAAGACTTTTTACAGTTCGTTAGGCCGTTAGCGTTCCATGACAGGATAGAGACCTCACCACCGTCGTGCTCCTACGCTCGCACTGCGGTTCCGTCGATATAGAGCGTGTCGTAGGCCAGGTACGTTCTTTTACCCTGCCGCTGTGCATCTTTCATTTTGGGGATCAATTTGCGTCTTTTTTGTATAACACCCGGGGGAAATTGTTCAAAGACGCGATACTGAGTTCCTTCCACCTCTTTCTGTTGAAAGACGCGATACTGAGTTCCTTCCACCTCTTTCGCACCATTTCTCTATCTTTAACGTACGTCAACTTGGCAACAATGTTTCTTACTTTGCCATTTGTCGGTGACCCTCTGGACCGGTGTACCCTTTCAAACCTTATAGATTCTGCTACTTCCTGGGTGATCATGAAAGCGTTCACCAGATGTTGGCGCAGCTTCACTTCCGTCGTGTTCGGTGGCTCGTTCCGTTTCCGTTGTCCTCTGGTACAGTAGTGAAAATAAAGTTATTTCGCATAGACTGCGATTGCAAATAACTTACGTCATTGCACAGGGTATCCCGCTCTTTCTCTAGTTCCTACACCCTCTCCGTCAGTTTGGCCGCATGTATATCAGCGCCGTCTACTTTGTCCTCCAGGCGCGATACCCGTTCTTCCACCTTCTTTGCCCTGCCAACCACAGCCGTTTCATATCTTTCTCAAAACTCGCAATTCTCTTTTCTATAGACTAAATGGCATACAGCCTCGTTTCTAATGACTCTAAACGACCACTGACATTTTTCAACAGTACCATCACGTCTCGAATAGTGGGTTCAGCGCTGCGTTTCGCCATTACAGGGTTATCCTCTTCACTATTGCTATCACTAAGGTTTTCACTAAAGTTACCACTAAGACTACTTTCACACACATTGTTATCTTAACTTTCTAAACCGTAAAGCACAAAGTTTGTCTTATTTAATATATCACGTAACGAGACATTACCGTTAGATTGTACATACCTGTTAGGATAAAAATAAGTTTGCTCTATTTATAGCTTGAAGTACGAATTTCACATTTGATCGGAGGTCGGATTTATTAGTTTTATTTGTTGCAGAAGTTACAACATTTCATAAAGTAATGACTTAAAAGTGTAGTTCTTATAATAAGTTAGTAGTTTAGAAGTTGTTTTTGTTGAGTTAATTTAAAATTATGATCACATAGTAATTGAATGGTTTATTTGCCTGTTGGGTGAATTCGTGGTTATAATGTGAGACTATAAATAGGGGCAAAAAATTAGTTTCGGATAAGTTGGTATTGTGCATACCAAGCGCGTTTGCGATATAACGTTGATGTTGCTAAGCATTGTGCTCTACTGAATGCCGAATCGTATTTTACCGCAAGGATCATCTCGATACTTTGGAAATAACAACTCAGATAGAGTAAGAGCTACGTTCGGAGCTCATAGCTTGACAAGTGGTCCGTGAGGGCTTGGTCTAGTCACAGACACCTTTCGACCAGATCCACAACACCGTCACAAGCAGGTTTTCTGTGGCAAGGCAGAGTTCGATAATCGACCGTAGTGCCCTGCAGTAAAGGCAGGTGCCCGATATTATTATGTAAGGCATAGATTGCAATGAGAAAGGCTTATATGCACGCATGACATAGACAATTTTAACCTACGAAAGGACTTTAACTGAATAGGTTAACGTTTTCCTTCCCGCAAATAGGCTCAAACCTCATCTACAAACTCTTGTTTTCAAGGGATCAAACTGGTTTTGTTTCACCTATTTTGTAAATAGGTGAAAATACACGATTGTTTGACATTATGAACTACACAGAAAACAATAAAATCCCAGGATTAATTATGATGATAGACTTTGAAAAAGATTTCGATACTTTATCCTTTGATTGCATTGAACAAACGCTAAATTTATTTAATTTTGGACCAAGTTTCAAACGCTGGATATCAATTTTTTTGGCAAGGCGATCCTATTTCGCCATACATTTTTTTTCTTTGTGCAGAACTTTTAGTTATCAAGATACAGCATTGCACATCTATAAAAGGAATAATTATTAACGGTATAGAATATAAAATATCTCAATTTGCAGATGACACTTCTTTGTTGGTGGATGGTTCGGAAATTTCTTTAAACTGCTCTTGACCTGCTCCATGAATTTGCGTTGTTTTCTGGCTTAAAGGTAAACTTTAACAAAACTCATGTAATTTGGATTGGATCTTTAAAGTAAAGCTCTCGATCTATCAAAACAAAATATAAACGTATATGTGGAATCACTAGATTTAAATTGTTAGGAATTACTTTTGATGTAGATCTGAAGACAATGACTGACTTAAATTTTGCTGATAAATTTATTAAAACAGTAAATTTAATTAAACAATGAAATAAGAAAAAACTAACACCCATTGGTATAATTATAGTTATAAAATCATTAATACTCCCGCTATTTACTCATTGCTTTTGTGCAATACCCACCCCAGAGAGAGATTCTAGACAAGCTAAATACATTATTGTTTGATTTTGTTTGGGGAGGTCTGCCTTACAAGATTAAAAGCACTACAATTGTACAAAGTTATGAGAAAGGTGGAATGCAAATGGTAGACATTTTTGCATACTGTAAAAAAATTAAGCTATCCTGGCTAAGAAAATTATATATATGTTGTGATAACAAATGTGCAGTTCTTATGAACAATTTGTTGATGTGTTAAAACTTACTGAGGTTGATAGTATTCTTAACATGCCTTTGTTTTACAATCACAATTTTCAAATTGGAAATGAACCATTGATTTTCAAAGCATGGTATGACAGAGGCATCATATTTGTAAGGGATATTGTTATTGATTCAAACTCCTTTTTGGAAAAAGCACAGTTAGAAATTATCACTGGAAATGCGATTAATTTTATTCACTACGAAGGACTTGTAAAAACAGTTAAAGCTCTGATTAAAAAGTATAAGTTACAATTTAGTAGTAAAGACGTTTTAATGCATGGTCCACCTCTGTCATGCTATGCTAAAAATTGTATATGCTGTGAAAGCACACATAGATCAGTGTATACTTGTTTTATTCAAAATAACATAGATCCTAAATGTAAATACATATGAAACAATTTTGTAATATCAGAAGTGGAATGGAAACATATTTTTAAAACAATATTTGATATTACAAGAGATAGTTATATGCAGTGGTTCCAACTTAGGATAGTTATTAATATATTAGGAACAAACTCTCTCATGTACAAAATGAAACTATTGAATAACAATGCTTGCACTTTTTGTCACCAATGTGAAGAAACAATTATTCATCTTTTCTGGAATTGTGAAAAAGTATACTGCCTGATCAATAAAATAAATTAAGACCTTATACAAATGCGGAATACAAATTTCACGAAACAAATTGTAAAACATTTAGTTTAGGTAGCACACAGAAAGAAAACCAACCTCTGGATATATTATGTCTCGAAACCAAACGATCTATATTTTGTTGTAGAAAAAATAAGTATATTCCAAATTACAACGGTCTTATAAATCATATGACATTATCTTATAAAACATGTACCACCTCTAAACAAACCGAAAACGAAATAAAAAGGTGGTCGCTAGTAACATGCAAAGTGATAATGATTTTAATTATTTATTTTAATTTCCTTCAATACCAGAATAAAGAAATAAAAATTCATTTAGAAGTTAACTAGTTGGATATGTTTAGCATTGTGATGGAATATGGAATGTACGTTATGCACTAATGTTGTATATATTTTGTATGTCAGTTTTTCTTATGTCATAAAATTGTAACCTGACGATATATATTTACTGAAGTGCAATTTACATATAGAGCAAACCTATCGTGAATTTATGCATATTATTGTACCCTGTTTTATTTTTTCAACTGGATTATACTGATGGCTTCTATGCATGTATATTTGTCGAAATAAACGTAACAAAAAAAAGATGTTCCTTCTATATAATTGTGTATTTACTAGTTTATTCACAAGATTACCCAACGATCTCATTTTATTTCATAACTTTCCGAAGTTTTAATGTTAAGATGGATTACTTTTATTTGATTTGTTGTTTTATTCTGCTTCAGGTGCAACTGTTATAACTTCTGGTAATAGTGTACACTAGAATAACCGATTGCCACACAGGTCTATTATAGAGTATATTTTGTTGGATTTTTGTTGGAATAAATTTTGCTGTTTATTTGCATTTTTAGAACGTTCAAATGTTATCAAAATAATCATGGGGAATGATTACGTTATTGCTTCCTCTCTATTATTGTCGTTCTTATTTTATATTAAATCATCTCAAATGCATTATTGATTTGTCGATTAATACCATTAATTCAACTCACCAACCTCTTCCAAAATTTGCTAAATTGAAAACAATATAGAATTCAGTAGCTTTCAATATGCAAAACTGTTCCAATGTTTGTCTTACATTGTATGTTTAAAAAGAGCATCTGGTAATGCATATATGTTCGTACTTTATCTCAGGTCGTTTTGCAGCTGTTACTCAACGCATTCGTGGTTTAATTCTTTAGCATCAGAACTCCTAACCGTTTATTGTTATCTGATAAACAACGATAACACGACTACTTTTGAGTCCTTTGCTATTCGAAACAAATAAATATCATTATTCATTAATCATGCATGTATGTGTAGTTGTACGTTATGTTCATTTTAAGGTTTGTTTAGTCATGATAGTTTAGGGGAACAATTTCGTTCACAGAATAGCATAGTTTATAAATGTAACGGAAAGATGCATTATTGCATTTACGTTTATTACATCTTCCTTTGGCAATATTTGTTTTGTATGTTTAATTATCGAACTGGTTCGTATTCGTCAACAGTTTCTAAACGAGAAAAACAAGACACCATTAAAATAGATTTTGGTGACTAACGCAGTTGGTTCGGGGGCGGGAAGGTGTACGGTGCCAAACCATAGGCTGTCGATGTTTAAACGTGCAAACATAAAACAACACTATTATTACAATGTTTTGTACTCACTGATAGAGTGGCCTCCAATTCCCGAGATGCTGTAAACGTGCTACAAATAGATCAGTTTCATCAATGCATTATACCAGCTAGCATTAATTGCTTTTTTTTAAATACTTAATTTTCGATCAAAATTCATATACGGTTGGTTAAACCGATACCATATTAATGTGCTTCATACAGAGTATTTTGTGTTTGCTTATATTTTAAAATTTAATGCAAATACTAACTGAATTTTATAAGGCATTTACATCATGTAGGCATATATGCATATGCATCATTATGAAACCATACAGGTTTTCCCAAATAAGAAACTGGTAACGCATGACTTAAAGCCCCAGTCCATAAATATATACTAAAATACATTTTGCAGAAATCGTTTCTTATGAACATCTTACCAACCAAAATGCCGTTTATTCGACTCAAAATTGTTACTTATTAACGAAAAGGATCTTACAGTGTCTAGGTTCGAAAACGCTTGGTACTAATGGAATATACACAGTGTGTAGTAAATTTTACGGTCATGCAGATTTACTCCAGAGGCATCACCAGCTATCGCCTACAGAATATATGCGATAAAATGTTACCAAAACGTTATTATTTTAGCGATTTCAATGCGGTTTTTTGCATTTTGGTCGGTAAGATGTTCATTAGAAACGATATTTGCAAAATTTTATTTTAAGTAAATATTTATGGACTGGGGCTTTAAATATATTTCAATTACAAATAATTACCAATTGTGCTGATCAGATATTTAGTTGAACGGATCAATGTGAATAATATTTTTTAGGGCACATATTCGTCATTTCTTGGTCGTTGACAACAGTTTAACACAGAGAAAAAAAAACCATTAACATGGCAATACAATGATTAAATAATTGGTATGCAAACACGGGGTTGGGGAGCGTGCAAAATAAAGATATGTTTGTAGATTTTTCCCAAACACCAGGTGTAGTTGTCCAGTCACTAAGAAGGAATAAGGTAGAAAGCAGAACGTTCATGGTGTACAGGTGTTCAACCTGGGTTCGACAGTACTCAAATAAACCATACTTGTCACATGACGTTTTATCGTAACCTAAATATAGTATTTTAAAGATAACATAAAATAGTGAAAACACAATAATCTGCACTACCGTGTAGGTATGTTGGAAGGGCATGGGTATTATCGAGATGCCACTTCAGACTGCGAATTCCAAAGTGAAATCATACTCCTAGTTAACAACCTTGTTGGAGGTAAAATCTGAATCATTACATCATTTTATCACGAATATCGTATTGTAATATCCAATAAAAATAATATTATTAGGACACTTGTTTTGTTGGTAAACAGGAAATCATTTCGTTCCATCCAGGTTTTTGGTAATACTATCATGTTCCAGATTATTTGAATTTTCGTTTGGCATTCACATAAATGCTGCTGTTTACGCGTCATTCTGTTCTCGAAACAACAACATTATTGACACTTAACACACATATGCAAAGTTTCGGCTTTGCACTTACTATTATGATTAACATATGATATACTACTCGGCTTTTATAGCAGTATGGTAATAATTCATACGTTATTGCAAGACCAAACAGCTGTGTATGTTTGTGTTCCTGCCGAAGCAAAAACGCAAACGCGTAATTGCCCGCGCCTTTTTGAAGAGGGACTATGTATATCTTGCATCCAGCTAGGTGTAACAAACCGTTTCCAGATAAGGCGATTTGCTGTTATGCAACGAGTACCAGTACGTTTTAAGTGGTCGCAGAGGTGTAAGAAGGTCGTAATGGATATGTAATGGTGTAATGGATATGTAATGGTGTAATGGATATGTAATGGTGTAATGGATATGTAAAGGAGCGTTGGAATGATCTTTCTCACAATGAAACTAAGTTCTGTTTATTCCCAGGAAATCAACTTGAGAATGTTTTTCGACATCATTGAGCTAAAATAAAAAGGTTTAAACTGAGTATGATCTCATGACTCTTAAGCAAAACGACACTTGGGTTGGCCAAAATGAGTTATTTCATGATAAATGAAGTCGCAATATCATTTATACGAGTGCACAAGGAACGAGTAAATGATGCAGTTGTACACGTGATGATATCGGTTTAATTGAATCACACTATTTGTATCGCAACATTTTACACGTACTTACTATAAATATTTGATAGGGAAGAACGTATGCAGATTCAATCGATAAACATATTGGCACGTTAATAAGAAAGACGAACTATGAGCCCGTTAAAACTATGTATATTTAAATCATCAAATGAATTCGTATGACGACGTCGTTGTGCGTCGTTGATGCCTACAATCAGTTTTAAACAGCAATCTGAACTTTGAGTGTTGGTTTACGTACTTCAGATTCAACTGAAAAGTACAGATGTATCGATGCCTATATATTTCTTCCGTAAAATTTTAAACGTAATAGTACCGATTAAAGTACAAATCATGTCCGTAAAACTCACTACTTATTGCACCAGCAAAATGTTCACTGACATTCAATTTATATATTTAATATAACGCTGGTATTTTCATGTTACATGTTATGTATTCTAATGTTCGTTTATATTGGGTAATTTTTGTCTATAAAAATGTTTTAAAGAATTATATTTAGACCAATGCAACAAATACGTCAGAAAAGCAATCGCTAATATTGATCAACGATTCTTACACTCTATAAATTAAGGGTCTTCTAAAGCAGATACATATTTTCACTTTTGCATCACTTTTGTTTTTTATTTGAGAAAATACATAACACGACCGAGACTACCGGAGGTTAATAACCCAGTTTCGGACAAGAAATCAAATCAAATTTTCACATAAATTTATGTCATTTATACCTGCAAAATTCTTGCTATTGGCCTTGAAAACAAGAGGTTAATGGGGATAAGCGAGAATTTCATGCCAACAACAGTGTATGTAAGATCTGAAACTGTTCATTGCAATTAATATGACAGATTCCTTCCCCAAAACATGGAATAGTAGTGCAATAGACTAAAATATAACAAAGTGATTAGTAGCAAAGATGGAAATACTAGTGTATTAGGTGAACCTATGATTTTCCGCCGGGATTGTTGCATCAACCTGTTTAAAGTGTTTTGGTATTTTATATAGTCACGATAAATTGAAACACACCTTTAGCATTTTAATTCTTAAATCACCTTATCAATTAAATAAGAATATACCTATGCAATATTTGATCTTGGTTTGCAATATATGAATAATGAAACTCCAGAGACATCACCCTGAGTGAAACCCTTATTAACATCCGCTGATCATTTTAATTGAGTGAAGCGACTAATTGCAAATTAAATTTACTTTGTATTTCGTATAATTATGAAGATATGCTTCATTTAAATAAATTATGTTTATATTTTGAATAATAAAATAAACAAAAGGCTATGGTGTCAATCAACGTTAAATACTTAAGCGTTCGCTATTAGCAAAATTCAGTATTAGGCAAGTAACATAATGTGTCGTATATTCTTTATCTCGATAAGAACATTTTGCACTTTATGGTGCTTCTGTCCAATGTGGTAACCAGCACCTTGTGCACCGTAAACTGTTAAAGAGGAAATGTGTGATTTTTATAGATTTATTTCATCTTTCGTTATCCACTGACAAAAAAACGTGTTATTTAACTTACGATAAAAACACATCACCATCGACAACATTTATTTTTCTTATCGAATAATGCAAATATATAATTTTTTTCGATAAAGACATATTTATTCTAAAGCATCGGCTGCATTCGGTTTTGACTGATAAATTAAGGACTGCGCATGCGCCATCAACCGATATTACTCGTCTAGAGGCTGTGTTTACATGTATTTAGTAGTTCGCTGCGCAGCGAAGTATTATCTTAATATACGCATTCTGAACATAGGTTATTCTCAACATGTATTATAATATTATTTAAAAAATATACTGAGATCATTAGAATCAATAGATGGCTTAACATTATAATGTTCATACAAAATCGTCCAGTCCCTCTTCAAGCATACTTAACAGTTTTGCACTGGAAATAGTTCATGAAGTAGTTTGCTAACATGCCGCTTCGCCGAATTAACGCAGCACCGTTAGAATTAACGCAAACTTCTTTCTGAGTGCCATGTTCAACTGATAACTATATCAGTTATCGGTTCTTATCTTAAAATACGCCAACCCCATGTTCCGCTCAATTTAATATAACATGTATGTTAATTTCAGTAGGTACGCATTATTTGTAATGTACGGTGGCATGGAGTGACATGATAATTTTTTTTTCTTTTACGTGCGCACGTGAAGGTCTTTTGGTGCGCACGTGAAGGTCTTTACGTGCGCACGTGAAGGTCTTTACGTTCGCACGTGAAGGCCTTAACGTGCGCACGCGAAAGTCATTACGTGCGCACGTGAAGGTCTTTACGTGCGCACGTGGAAAGTCAACCAATGACATTGCCTAAAATATAAGCAAGTGTTCAAGAGAATCGGCGCGAAATTTGACGTAAGTTTCATAGTATTATCAGTAGTATAATAATGTACTGATTTAATAATCTGAATAACAAATCATACATAATTCAGGGATTTCATACCGCTAATATAATACCAAACCATATTTAAACTACAACAATTAACACGTTACTCTTTATACGGCACATCCCGTCAGTTGGTGTAACTTCTCTGTACATACACGTACGAACCGGCATGTATTGTCTGGCATTCGTAAATGAATCATCTGAAGAAATAATGTACGCTTTATAGTTTTGCAGGAACACCTGTTTTGCTTGGCCCTTAAACTCACAGCCCAGTGTGGCAACTCTGGCACTTTGCGACCGTCACTGATTCAGTTATAGTCAGTTCATGTGGAATATTGTAAATAACGTCGCAGATAAATGCATTGTTAGCTCACCTGAGCACAACGTCCTCATGGTGAGCTTTTGTGATCGCCTTTTGTCCGTCATCGTGCGTCGTGAATCGTTCGTCGTCAACATTTATCTTGTGAACACTATCAAGGCTACATTTGTTGCACACTCTTCATGAAACTTGCTCAGAATATTTTTCCCAATGATATCTCGGACGAGTTCAAAGCTGGGCCATGTGGGGTCACAAACTAGGTCATTAGTGGGGTAAAAAACTAGGTCACTAGTTTAAATTGAAGTAAAAGCTTGTGAACACTCTAGAAGTCACATGTTTGCACAATATTCTTGAACTTGCTCAAAACATTTGTTACAATTATATCTCGGACTTGTTTGAAAATAGCTCATGCCGGATCAAAAACTAGGTCACCAGGACTAATTGAAAAAAAACACTTGTGAATACTCAAGATGCCACATTTAAAGCCCAATCATCATGCAACTTGCTCAGAATATTTGTCGAAATGATATATTGGACACGTTCGAAACCAGGTCACATGGGGTCAAAAACTAGGTCACCAGACCAAATTGAAAAAAAGAAAGCTTGTGAACACTCTAGAAGTCAAATGTTTTGCCCAAGCAACATGAAACTTGCTCAGAACATTTGTTCTTATGATATCTCGGCCAGGTTTAAAAATGATTTCGTTCCGTTGAAAAACATGGCCGCCAGGGGGCGGAGCAGTTTTCCTTATATGGCTATAGAAACAGCTTGTGAACACTCTAGGAGTCACATTTGTTACCAATCAACTTGAAACTTGCTCAGAACATTTGTTCTTATGATATCTCAGCAGTTTTCCTTATATGTCTATATTTAAAACTTTTAAAAGCTTGTGAACACTCTAGAGGCCACATTTATTGACCACTAGTCATGAAGCTTGCCCAGAACATTTGTTCTAATAATATCGAGGACGTGTTCGAAACTGGGTCATGTAGGATCAAAACTAGGTCACTAGATAAAATTGAATATTAAGCTTGTGAACACTCTTGAAGTCATATGTTTTACCCAATCTTCTTGAAACTCGCTCAGAACATTTATTTCAATATATCTCAAACGAGTCCGAAACTAGGTCACGTTGGATCAAAATCAAGGTCACCAGGTTGAATTGAAGAAAAAGCTTGTGAACACTGTAGTGGTCAGATTTATAGCCCAATCAAGAAACTTGCTCAGTTCAAAACTGGGTCATGTGGGATCAAAAACTAGGTCACTTGGGCAAATTGAAGAAAAAGCTTGTGAACACTCTAGAAGTCACATGTTTTCACAATATTCTTGAAACTTGCCGAGCCGTTATTTTATTCGTGCCGAACCTGATATATTACACAAGACCAGACAGTAACCTGTTTTTCTATTTATCATACCACATTTTTCGTAAAATATCACCAAACGAGCTAATTTGTATATATTTAAAAACTAAGGGCGGCGCTAATTTTGCTGAGCCGACTTTTACACGTTCACGTTCATGTAGTTATGGATTTCTAAAAGTTGACTAAATAATACGTTATTATTAATATTTCGTAATGATAAGTGAACTGTTTTCACTACGAATACATATATTACACGCATGCTCATTTATAAACTACTGATAATGCGAACCGAAATGGATTGCAACGATCAATTTTATCGGAGAACACACAACGCCGAATTGTTTGGAGACGCCATCTTGGAGTTGTGTATTGAAATTGACATTTCCAAGATCGTGTCAATATTGACAGTATTTTTTGACTATAGTGTGTTCAATTTTTGGTAATACTGTTTTTGGTTCAACATAAACTGATGCTGTGTAGTGACTTTTAGTGCATTTGTTATGAATGTATTGAAATAAATTTGTATGGATGATTTATTGTGTTGCATAGATGACGTCATATCACTACCAAAGTGCGGGTTTATGTGAATATTTACAAAATATCGTTTTTGTGATTTATGACGATTACAAATAATAAACCATATACGTTCTTGGTATCAAATTGTTTGTTTTGTTGAATCTGATATATTTTTACTGAAACTGTTGACTTTATAGTTGTTTCCGAATAATACGACGTACCTCTAAACATTGACTGATATAAACGCTAGTGACCTGATATAAAAAATGTATCAGACACCTTTGTATCAGGCCGATATCAGCATAGTGGTATGATAAAATTATATCTCGGACTTGTTTGAAACTAGTTCATGCCGGATCAAAAACTAGGTCACCAGGACTAATTGAAAAAACAACTTGTGAATACTCAAGATGCCACATTTAAAGCCCAATAATCATGAAACTTGCTCAGAACATTTGTCGAAATGATATATTGGACACGTTCGAAACCAGGTCACATGGGGTCAAAAACTAGGTCACCAGGCCAAATTGAAAAAAGAAAGCTTGTGAACACTCTAGAGGACACATGTTTTGCCGAATCTTAATGAAACTTGCTCAGGACAGTAGTTCCTTAGCCCCTCAGGTTAGCGACCAATGGCCTTATGGCCCTCTTGTTTCTTGAAATTATAGTTTCTTGAAATTGCATAGATAACAACAAAATTGTATTAATACATACATATTATTGCACGTTTCATAAATAAAATGGTCACAAATGACCCAGAGTGAAAATATTAAATTTTATCCTTGAACACGATCCATAGTGAAATAAAGTAGGTGATGAATATCTTGTAACAAGTATTACGGTATTGGAAAAAAAAAAAATCTTATGAGAAATTATTATTAAAATTTGCGAACAATTTCACGGGTGACTATCTACCAAGATATTAAGCACAGTTTTGATGCATCGGAACATTGAAACTACGGTTCTTGGTCACTGTTTCCAGTGTATATTTGCTGCATTAAAATCCTTTCATGAAAACAATACAAAACATACATGTAGTATGATATGCGTACTTATGTAAACCGATGATTTTCCACAGATGACCATAGTTAAACAATGATTCTCGTTTGTTTAGGTTGTTGAGCAAGGCAATCGCAGAAGCAATATTATGTGGTCCTGAAGGGAATATGATGTTCGGTCATGACGGTGACAAACTTGAAGGCAAAATGTATTAAACATGTGGTCAATTGAAGGCATATATCATTCTTAATGGTGGACCAGGATTACCCATGATCAACCCAATGTTGTATTCCTTCATGACCGACAAGAACATACTTCCTGAAGTGGACATTAACACGCTCCCCCCATTGGAAAACATTGTCAATGTGAAAGAGGTTAGTTATATGTTTGCGACTACATAAAATAACAAGTTCATATTCTAGTATATCACTACAAAAAACGCGTAAGTAATGAAAAAACGTCATTGATCAGCAAACTGAGTGTCTCGCGCAAAACCAATGTTTGTTGCTTTAAGCTCATTAACAAATCAAGACGTTAATTGTATAGTTGTATAAAGTTACAATGATCTTAATCGTTAATATAGAAATACCTTGATATATCTGTTCACCACAAGTAACCGTTGTGACGCAAAAAGCCTAGGCCGATGTTTTCAAAATGTTTACAGCCATTTAAGATAGAAGTCGTTAAATAAAATACAAATGATAAAAGGGGATTAAATTGTCGAAATAAAGAAATATATAATATTTTCTATTACTTATATTACATTTATGTTTAATCTGGTCTTAAAATGAAAATAACCGAAATGCTCGCTTACAAATTTAATCGGCCATTTATGGAGGATAAACAATTTGGTTTCATTTTTACAGCTAAACGTGAAGGTCACATTTGAAAGTAAATTGAGGTCACAAAAGAAACAATTTTGTGCACACTGTGATCGATATACTTTAAATTTGAATTTTACAAGATAATGTGAAAATGTGAATTATCTCCCAATAATACAAATCCTTCAAAATATTACTGGAAAATACATGTACCCGGTACTTTATCTAGGTTAGGTTATAAACACATTATAATGATTAACTACGTCAGTTAATAATGAACAATACGCTATATGTATCTCTTATTCCGACATTTCTAGGCGGAGTTGACATATCTGATGTAATCACGTTTTTAAAACCGCTATATAAATTCGATAAAATTGATAACTCCTTGCACAACTGTTTTATTAAAACATTGCTCTGAAGTCATCCCATTTTTCTCAGCGTTATCCACGCGTGCGTACAATATATTCCATATTGGATGGTCCGTGGATAATAATACGAATGCGATATATACTCGTACACAGCTGACATACACTGGACTCGCCTGGGGGCTCGTCCAATATGGTATGTCATCTGTGTACTCGTCCAAATATATCACCGTATTGTATACGACACTGTTAAATAACCTAATAATGTTGGACAGCACGTGCTAGCTTAGGTAATCTGAAAACACAGTGTCGCAAGCAGACGATGTTGGTTCTGGCGCCTATTTGAGCACTGATATATGATACTTTCTGCTAATGTATTCTCTTATTGTGTGAAGTAATTTGGATATCCCAAAATAGTTTTAGTCCTGACAAAAAAATCAATACAGGTAGTAATTAAAACTTTAAGGCAATTATGAGTTATGGTTCTTGTATGCTTCTCTTACTCTTGCTATCTTAAATCTTTCTGTGCAAAATCAACAAAATGCCTTTAATCATTTTTGAATTATGCTTTGCACACTCCCGAATTAAGGGAAGTAATTCACGAACTTCACAAGCCAGGTTCGTGCATGCGACACATCATCTGGTGATTGTGATCATTTCTGCAAATTTATCTGAAAATCTCTGCATGCATGACAATATTATGCTCTGGAAAATTATTTGACCTTTAACCTTAATTAATTACCTTGACCTTTCAGCTACAGATCTGGTTCTTGAACGCCACATGCCATATCATAATGCTTACCACTTCTGCCAAGTTATTTGAAAAATGCTCATGCCAGACAAAATTATGCTCCAGACAGAATCCATGGACTTATTCTTATACTTGACCTTTGACCTTTAAGTTTAGCTCAGTTGGTAGAGCGCTGGACTACAAATCCGAGGATCGCGGGTTCGATTCCCAGCCCGGCCACATTACTTGTGTGGGGATTGATCATGAAATTATTTCTATGGCCATTCTCCCCTTACCTCTGATTCAATTAGGGAAGTTGTCAGTTACTGGCATAAGTATGTGCACTTAGTACTGGTAACCAGCTTACCCAGGCAAAGTGTGAGTAGGTTAACTGACCGCCGTTATATGACTGAAATACTGTTGAATACGGCAATAAATCCAAAAATGACCTTTAAGTTACCTTGACCATGAACCTAGTTTTTGCGGGCGACACATCATCTTATAATGGTTATCACTTCAAGTTATTTGAAAATCCTTCAATGCTGGACAGAGTTAATGCCTGGACAAGAATCTTAACATATATACATATACTTGACTTAAAGTTTGACCTTGATCTTGGACCAAGGCACCTGGTTCTTGCATGCTACACCGCCGCATAGTGCTTATCACTTATGCCAAGTTGTTTGAAAATTCCTCCCTGCTGGACAACATTATGCTCTGGACATGGTATATGGCTTAAATTCTTATATTTGAACTTTTACCTTTTAGTGTGACCTTCACATTATACAAAGGGACGTGGTTCTTGTGCGCAACACACGGACACACCATGCTTAGCACTTCGGCCAAGTTAATTTAACATTATTCCCTGCTAGACAAAATTATGCTTCAGACAGTATATATGGCTTAAATAACCATTCACCTTTAAGTGTGACCTTGACCTTGGACCTAGGGACCTGTTTCTTCCGCGACACACCGTCTCACCATGCTCAACACTCGTGCCAAGTTATTTGAAATTAATTCCAATGCTAGACAAAATTATGCTCCAGACAGTGTCTACGGCTTAAGTTTTCATATTTGAACTTTGACCTTTACGTGTGACCTTGACCTTGGACCTAGGGACCTGGTTCTTGCGCGTGACACACCGTCTCACCATGCTCAACACTTGTGCCAAGTTATTTGAAATTACTTCCATGCTATACACAATTATGCTTCGGACAGAGATGGAAGGCCTAAATTCTTATATTTTACATTTATCCTTTAAGTGTGACCGTAACCTTGGACCTAGTGACCTGGTTCTTGCGCGCGACACACCGTCTCACCATGTCGAAAGCTTGTGCCAAGTTATTTGAAAATCCTTCCATGCTGGACAATATTATGCTTCAGACAGGGTCTATGGATTAAATTTTTACATTAAATAATAGTATTATATTAGTGCTGAAGTGGGCGTCAGAATCAAAATCGTCTCTTTGCGTCTTTTAGAAAACCTAAGCCAGCAAGTGTTGTCCATTATTAACCGACTACACTCCAATATTTTACCAAAACACGCCAGATATTGGACGGTTACCTGTCTATTATTAAAATTATGGTACACTGAAAACAACGGGATGACGTAACAGCATTGTTTTAATTATTTGCAGTTGAAATTATTTGCAGTTGGAAAATACATGCATCGTTTTATTATTTTAAAAAAGTTATATGTTACTAACAAACGCATTTTAACAATTATAAAATGTATCGTATATTTTTTTTTCACAAAAAAAGTACAACTCAGTGCCACGTTCACAAATCAGATTTATAATACCTTACTGCTGGCTCTAATGCACTAATCTATTTATATCCAATATATATATATAGCATTGCAATTTTGCACGTGCATACTGCACTAACCAGAAACAATATTGCATTTCATATTATTTCTGGTTAGGGTATTTGGAAGGTCACTCCCTCAATTGCGACTAGCAAAAAAACCTTAATATCCAATCTTCGAAATCAAACATTCTCACTGTACACATGTTTTTACCAAAATTACCATTTCGCAGTTTGCAAAGGCTGGACATACATTGTGCACCAAAAGCACGTGGAAATCGGGTTGTGTGTACTGATTTAGTAAAAAGGTTCTTGTAGGGGAATTTTATATCATTAATGTTTCAGTGTTTTGTATTATAATAAAATATATTTGTTTGAGCAAGTTATACCTATTAATATTGCTAACATAATTAAAATTGGTTAGGCAATGTTTTAAATAACATATAAGCCTCAAACTGTCCATTATGTAAAATATTGGACAGCCTTCGTCGCTACGCGCCTCAGACCGTCCGATATTTTACATAATGGACGGTTTTCGGCTTATATCTATTACTTAAAGCCTCATTTAAGGTGAAAATTGTCAAATGTATATTAAACAATTAAAACAGGTCTGTTAAAATTGTATTATTGTATGTGTAAGCTTCTATTATACCCAACGTCAGGAAACTATTTGATTTTTGAATACCGTTTAAAATAAAAACACCGACCCTCCGAGTAAATTGTTTATAAACACTTGCTTTGTTTATTATCTAGTGGGACGATTTTCACAAGTTCCATGTTTTTCATGAATAACTGTACTGCTAACAGTAATGTCATGTGTCATAAACTGGACAAGTCATTTTGACGGCCGTCTCTAAAACGTATTGTACAGTATTTGAAGTTTAAAATATATAATACATGCAACCATTTACGAACTTAAAATCACTTGGTAAGTTTCTGACCACTATAATAAGTAAATTTGCATAGACAAACCATGTTGCTTTGTGTATAATGACCTTTGTTTTCTCAATGTCTTGTACCAATGTCTTTATGCAATTCTGATACTAGTATAGGTTTATTAGACGACCCTCGAAATTAAAACACTTCACTGACCACAATAAGGGGATTTTTCCATGCAAAAATCATGCATATGATTTGCATTCCATTTACGGGAAACTACGACATCAAATGTCTTTAAATATAAACAATCAAGTGGAAATAAAACGAGTAAAATTTCATTTATTTTAAGAAAATGTAAACTAGTGTTTGGCCATAATGTTTTATTTTATGTGTTTATTAAATCTTAGTTAAATATTGGTGGTTGTCTTAACTTGCAGCACCTTGTGTGTGCCTTTAAATACGTATTGGTGACGGTGGTTGGACAAACTTCAATTTTCATTAGAACTGAAACCGAACCATTGACAGTTATATTAGCTCACATATAGTACAAATAATAATCCGTGATAATAAAGGATATTGCAAATTTCAAACACGTTTATACAGCAGGTGAACTTCTTGCATACATGTGTGTTTAAATCTTATGCAAAAACGATGAAGGCATCTTTTGTATTCAGATTGTGGAATGCACAGACGCTGACGAGTTCAAGTTAGTTATCAACAAACATGCTGACTGATTATTGACCAAGGTTTATTGCCTTCAACCACGACATTCGAGCGAAAAGAAAATGTAGTTACGTTCCTGTTGAAAAACATAATTTATTACAGGTAAATAATGTCAGTGTTGTAAGCAAATGACCAGTTTACATGTCACCTGTTTATTTATTTTACTAAATACGTATGCATTCCCACATATATAGGGATGCCTATTGTAATTGCCTTAGATGTATATCCGCCTGTATGTACGTCCGAATGTCTGTCCGTCACAAAGTTTGTCCGCAAGGATAACCTACCTGGTTTATATGTCTATAACATTATGGTGAACAGCATTACTAGTTTTCGGTTATAACAACTACGCTGGGCGATTGGAAGCCATTTCATAAATAAATACCTGAATCTCAGACCTTGCATTGAATAGTAGATGTTTATTCTCAGTATTCAACCACTGACATCGGCACTTTAACGCTAACCGCACAGCAGAATTGAAGGAATTTAATATGTAGTGTTTATAATACTTATGGTTTATCATCATACATTCTAATTTTAGACACCATGCAGAAATAAGCCAATTTATCACGGGCTTAACAAAGTCGGTTCACTTCACCACCAGATGCTACGGGCACCAGACGCATTCTCTAGTCTGTTTGCCCACCAGACAGTTCAGCTTCAGTTTTGAAACATTCAGGCATTTGTACAAGATTAACTACAGTCCGGAGGGATCAAACAACCGAAGGTTGGAAAACGACACAGTGTATTGCTTCGAAGATTTCTTGATGGGCTGCACGGGTAAATACACATAATATTTTAACCGAACTAGTATTACAACATATGTTCTGTAAATGCGAAGCTACATACATGTATATTTATTAAATCTCTAACAGCGAAACTAAGATAATAAAAACAAAAAAAAACAGTAGTGTAAAGTAAATCGTTGTTCATTAAACATCGATTTTTTTTTAAAGATTCAAGAACTATTATATACATTTACTATCGTTTAAACTACTTACCATTTAAAATAGTCGGAAATCATTGAAATGCTATAGATGGTGCATCAAGACAAACCCTAAATGTATACATTTATGTATACAATGCTGTTTGCGTAGCCATAATTACAACAGCACACACATATGATAGCGGACGATAACTGGACAGCATACAATTGAATATTCAAAGAAGCTCAGACAAATAATAATTATGACACCTGACAACTTGTGATACAGTAAATGTCTGTGCACTTAAATATTACGTCTAAGGTACATATATCATAAATCGTAGAATCTTTAAGATATTATTTTACTTTCCACATTGAATAACTTTATTTATTTTATATAAAAGATAAAGTAACTGATATACATTTACTTTTCACATATAATGCAATTATTTATTTTATTTTAAAGATAGTGTAACTACGTCTTAAAATGGTTGAAGACAACATTGATTAAACCTTAAACAATCATGTGACAAACTGTCTGCCATTTTATTAACATCACCCACATCTGCATTTTTTTCAGAGGATGGACGTGAGGTAAACTTAGAGGACGTGTTGATGTTCTGGACAGGGGCAAGTTCAATCCCGCCCATGGGTTTTGACAAAACCCTTGAAGTAGATTTCGTTACATCGCTTGCAAGAAAATTGTCCGTAGCTCGTACGTGTGGCATGGTTTTGGAATGGTCAGAGGGTTGTCCGATACGGAATTTAAGGAGGACATGGTAAAGGCTTTTCAATGGAGTGGGGGTTTCCATTTGTGCTAAAAAGAAAAGGTTGAAAAAAATTATACATGCACGTTGTTTCTTTTTAGTAACAGTACTTGGAGAGTAAACTGAGGAAAATGTTATTTATATTGTCAGACTAAACGTTTTGCAATCTGCTTCTTTTTTATGCCCCGGCACTTTGATGCGGGAGGCATATAGTGATTGTCCTGTCCGTCCTTCTGTGATTCCGTCCGTGATTCCGTACGAGGTTAACTAGATTTTACCGTTGCATCCACCCATATCACCCAATCTAACGTTCACCATGACCTTGACCTAATTTGAATAATTCAAATGGGCTGTCCAGCACCAACCGGTGGCATGTGTGTATTAGAACACAGCGTCTTGTGTTCTCTGGTTTTACAATTGATTGTCGTTATGTTTAATCATAGAAGCAAATTACTTAATTCTTTGTTGTGATCAGTTTGGGAACCAACTGTTAAAACACCAGCTCATAGTATAATACTAAAATGATTTATAGTTTTGAATGTGAATGTTTTTCATTTACGTATATAGACAAACCCGTGCTAAAATCTGGAAAAATCTAGAAATGTTGGAAGTTAAAATGGCAAGCTCCGAATGTCTAGTACCTCCGACTGTTATATTGTTATTTTGTTATTGTTTGTCACAGTCTTAATACAAAAGATGTCTACAAATATAAAATCACATTTATCCAAAAGCAGCACAACTTTCAGTTGAACGTTGCATCATATGCGATCCAACTATAGTAACAGAAAATTAATGTGAATAACAATTCTGACATATTCTTCCGTTATAAAAAAAACTGAAATCATAGTTGTTTGACTATATTTTCATAATAATTGTGTTCCTTTTTTCAACAATCATAAATTGTTACAAAACAAAATATAGTTATTGAATGCTATTAATGATCAGTATGGATCTTAGTGTGCATGTTATTTCTCATTTTAATTATCTGTTACTGGTATCTTGTTTAAGACAGTTGACATGTTTGCTGTATTGTTATTTTGTGTACGTGTCCACAGTAATTGCTGTCGTTCGTGTTTTGTGTAGATCACACTATTAACATACTAATGTGCACATTTTGCTATTTTAGACTAATGGTTTACTAGTACGTGTAACCTTATTAAAAAAGTTATAAAAAGTTCATAATTAATAGTTAATATAAATTAATGTGAATTAACATTAGCTTAACAACATAAATAAATGTCCTTATAAATGTTATTAATAAACATGGTTTTATCTTACATCGGGATTAAAATAATTAAGTTGTTAATATTATATACTTCCCACAATTCAGAATATCTTTTTAAGACATATGACATCATCACATATAGTACATAAATATAACAAATTTTTACATGTTACAATTACATTTCTACAACACGCGGAACAAAAATAACGGTGTCTTATTGGTAACAATCTGGGGAAGATTTCTGTTTTGTTTACGTCCTTGTACAATACAGTTTACGGTCCTTGTTTTCATAACTGCCTAACTGAATATATAGGAGTAATATGAAGACATGATGTATACATTTGCATCAATATTTTAAAATAATACACAAATATAGAATATTCACCTGTATCAGCGCAACGAAACAAAACAGGACCAAATTTCGGTCCAAGAAGCTGCCACTAAAATTCCCTCGATGTTGCAAAGCGTGGAACAATTCGATCCAGTACTACATATGATGCCGTCTTAGATATCCCCACCAGCTTTCAATTCTTTGGTTAGCTTTGCTTGCTCCATCTATATATGCAGCGTAGGCCTCAGGTAGATGACGCATGAAAAAGTTTTGGAAATTACGGACATGTCCGTTCTCTGTTCCATAGTCACCTCTAACAAAGCGAGGGCAACCACTAAAATGTGACAGCTTCGAGAAAATAACCACCGATAACTCTCGGTTGTTGTTGTTTGTGTTACATTAAGCCAAATCATTCTTCGAGAGAAACCACAAATTCACCTACTAATACATGCATACGTTTAAATGTCTAAGACTGATGCTTATGTCGTATTCCGGATTAAAAATATGCTGGATTTCCTTGTATTTTAATCCCATTTGAAACAAATCGCTTATTAAACTTCCGTTATCCCCGGCCTCCATTTTCCATGACAATGGCAGACATTAGTGTTAATTTCATTGGTCAGTTCCTGCGTGCGCACGTGATCGTCTTTACGTGCGCACGTAAAGTCATTCACGTGCGCACGTAAAGACGATCACGTGCGCACGTAAAGACCTTCACGTACGCACGTAAAGACGATTACGTGCGCACGTAAAGACATTCACGTGCGCACGTAAAGACGATCACGCGCGCACGTAAAGACATTTACGTGCGCATGTAAAGACATTCACGTGCGCACGTAAAGACATTCACGTGCGCACGTAGACCTTCACGTGCGCACTTAAGCGGAAATAATATTAAGCATGTCACCTCCATGCCACTGTAGTAATGCTTTTGTATCAAGAAATGTGCATGGAAACGATGCATTACGTATCGTTTGGTTTACATTGTGTGTTGTTTAGAAAGCGTAGAGAATAAATATGTTATGTAAACAAAACACACACACATTGATCGACTGACAGGTCGCAAAACACAAAGAAATAAGTCTATTGAACAGTGCTTTAGATTTACTAGATATGAATGGCTTAATCGCATGTTTATCACGAGCCGATAAACATCTAAAAATCAAAATAGAACACAAATAAAAAAGATTTATATATGTAAACGTCGTAACAAACTCTGTTGACCAATCTACGCTTTAACTGTCAATTATTCCTTTCATTGACAACTATTTGTTTTATTTTGTATCATATAAGTTTGGTATATATTAACCAGAACGAACCAACTTTTACATGTTTATATTTGAAAAGAGTGTTGAGAATGTAAAAGTTATTTTACAACTTTTAGTTACCTCGGTCAACGAACCCACAACCTGTCAGCGATATAAATACATATTCAAGGAACGTTAATTCTACAAGACAACATAATGTAGCAAATGTCAGCTCATGTTTGATCTTCACGGAGATATTGTATTGTACTAATAATGTCAGGCATACATCGTACTGAAAAACAGATATATTTGGCGTATATAGTTTATTGGTCATGACATATATTCACCCCCATAGACTTGAATTAAAATGGGTGACAATTTTCTTCCATTAAATTTTACATTTTCTAGAACATGCATACAAAAGAATGGTTAAATTGCTTAAAATAATACATCGGAATGTTAACGCACAAAGTCATGCAACGTTCATTTGTTTAGGAAATCCACTTGAATGTTTGGATTTGGTGAGCCATTTCTCACAACTTATTTGAATGGTAGGATTTGTATTTTATCTGGAAATTTGTACTTTGCAACGGGTCACATAATGTATGTGTGGCACTGACCTAATTGTTGGCACTTTGTCAAAACAATATCGCTGGTATGTGACCGTAAAAAACTTAAACATAAAAATGTAAAAACGTCGTATAAGTGTGCTTTAAAGAACATATTTTAAGAGAATAATTCGAAATTCATGGTTATTATTATATGTAGGTAATTGGTTGCTTACTAAGGTATTTAAATAATTCAAATATCGATGTTTGAGATAAGTAGAGCATACTAATGCTTCTTATAACGACAATGGTAGTTCCTAGAGCAACAATTATACTCATTGCAATACATTAAAATGTGTTCTATATTATCATGAATAAGTAGAACATTTCATAACGAAGAGAGACTACACTTTCCTTAATAGCAATGTCGTTCATTGACAGTAGGCTCCCTTACATTAATTATAAATCTTGGATAGGTTGATTTTTTTCTACATCAATGTTACAATGACGTTGATGAAAAAGATGATGCTGGTGTTGGTGACAGCGATGACGACAAAGTTTATGATAATTGTGTTGATGATGGTGCTGCTGCTGCTGCTGCTCATGATAATGATGATGATGATGATACTGCTGCTGCTGGTGATGATGATGATGATGAAGATAAGGTGGGGGAGGAGGAACAATCTTATGAAAATGATGATGGCGCTATGATGTGTAAAATCATAGTTGTATTCCCAAACCTCTAAGCCCTAATTTAATTAACGTGCTGTTTCAATCGGTATTTTGTTAAGTTATCTCTAGAGTTTTAATCATTTGGATTAGATAATACATACAATAACAAAACGATAAGTGGTACTATATCCCTAGTGCCTATTTATCCCTTTTCCACGTCCACAAATCCAGTAAATATCTTTATTTTAATCCACAATATTATTGAAGTAATTGCTGTCATATTATTAATGCCAATGAACTCTATTTTCCATAGACAATGACGTCCCTCAGCATGGCATCGAATTATGTATATGACAATCGGCTTATATTGTTCTTATTCTTTTATGTTGATAAAGCATGATCGGATTTCCCTGTATTAATGACACGACAATCCTGAACAAAAATAACAAGTCATAGAAGTTGATTTCCAGAAGTGCGGCAAGTTTATATGAAGATTTAGAAAACTGCATAAACCATTAGCTGGGATGTGACGCTCTATATACAACATTCCACAAAATATTAACATACTCGTTAATTAAAATTACATTTTTATTCAAAATGAATACAATATTTAATTAGATACATCGTTTTAAAACTAATCATTAACTTAGAAAGCTCATAGTATGATACGTTATTAGGCGGTTGTATGGTAAGGTCATCTATTTAACTCAACGTGTGAATTCTATATTCTGCACAGTGCTATAAAATTGTAGTATTGAGCAAACGTAGTTTTACTTGTTACAAACAAATTCCAACTGATAACTAATACATTTGTTCAACCTGATTCCAATACGATTATGTAAATGATAATGAATAGCTAAAACTAGTAAAATTGTATAGGTCGTAAAATGTGGTGTATGAACTTTCACACTGAAACGATATTAGGGCACATAAAACCCACCACAAGCCACGTTTGGATCTCTAAATATAATGTTCTTGTCAGGTACTGATCTTAAGGCCAACGTAAATATAATGCATAGGTTAATACATGCGTTTTTTATGCTGACGTGTACTTTAATTTAGAAACGTATGCGATAAAAAAAGATAAGAAAGTGTGATATGAACCCGGATTGGTATGATTGATCATAATTGAATTGAGAAAACAACACGTCCGTATAACCCCCCCCCCCTCCCCCCCCCGAAATATATGGTATTGTACTCCTTTGTACTGTGTATTGGCACCCTGCTGTGGCCATAGTGTGAGATCTATACAATGCTGCAATTGAAACATTGCACTCAGCCATTGCTCAGTCAGCTGAGAGAAAAGACTGCAGATAAGATATTTTATGGTGGATACATACACAGAGTAGAATACCCTATGGAGAGGCCAGACATTTCTTAAACTAGGCTTTTAAGTCTTGCTGACAGTAACTCTACTGCTAGACAATTGTTGATTTTATAGGCACATCGTCTCCAATGTACAGGTGAATGAATACGCCATCTGTGGTGAACCGTGTTTTGTGGACAGGCTCCATGGCGTACCGTAGGTCAATCAAACGTGTCGGTTAACTAATTGCAGAAAGTGCTGCTAGTCAGATTCCTAAAATGTCAGTTACCTTATTTATAAGGTTAACCACAAGAACTAGATTTCACTGGAACACTTGTCCTACTCTAAGAAGTCAGTTAACAATTTACAACGGTGAAAGCGATAGAGTGATCTTATTTCCCAAAACGTGCTGCACTTCCTGTTCATGTTTTCTATTTCTACGGCAATTAGACTGGAGCTGAACGTTTATTATCGCAACCAATTATGATTCCCGGGCCCAGTCGTTAACCCAAAGCTTTCTTAGAATTCTAAATTGGCTTTCATTGTTCGAACAGACATTTTATCGTATCATTAATGCCGTTTTATACGCCTTGATTTGACAAATACCTATGGTCTAATTTACTAATTTAATGCTTATCGTCTGATTTCAACTTTGTTCAGATGACTGCTTTGCTAGCTGTACAAACCGTTGTATATTATATCATAGCAAGTGTTGGTTTAAGATAATAAAACTGCAATCTACTGACGTGTACATGGAATTTCATTTGGGGTTGGGCAAGTTCAAAATGATGTCGTTGCTGACGTAACCTTTTAGGGATTATAGATGGCAGCACGAGTTTGAAAAAGTTCATATTTATGTGTACTTTTGTCTACGTATAAACATACCGATTCAATTTTTTTGCTTAAATTAAAACTAGTATTAGCTATTTATAGTCAATAAAGTATCATTCTTACTTCTTATATTATTTGTGACAATGACCATATGTAGGACAAATGTTTTAAGCGATGCATACGTACCTCCAGAGAACATATCGAGGGTTGAAAACCAGAAGGTACTAACCGCTATTGATTTTAATAAGAGGTAGTACCTTCTGGTTCTCAACCCTCGATATGCAGTGTAATAATGCATTATATCGAACATGCGGATTTTTCGCTTTTAATATATACATGGCGCATGTAACGTATGTGTGAGTCCATGTTTATAGTTTGACATTCTAGATGTATTCAAAAAATATATGACACTTTAGTATTTGATCACTATCAGTTTCTTAGCCGATAACTTACACGTGTGTCCATATAATTATCCATTGGAATATGCTTACAATTAACATGGTATACATGTTGGTCTGTCACCCCTGTCGTAAAACAATCGTGCAGGTAATTACATATTACCAACTGACTACATTTCATTGCATATTCATAGGATTTATAATATTAAAAAAATAAAGCTTGTCTTTTCACAATGCATACCAATATTTAGTTAATTTGGTGATATGTAAGATTATATACAACGTGCATATATTAATATATTTAATATATACTTGCTTGTACGAAGACAAGGCAACAAGTTTTCTTCGGGTCAGTCGTTACTTGGACAGAATAATTCAATAGGAATGTATAAATTTTGACTGCCCGACGTCGTGTGCCGAAGATGGCACAACTATAGGGAGATGGTTGACATACTGTTGATACTAAATTATTTATTTTTTTGGACAGGTACATTTGCATTTAACCGTTTATTTAATCACTATATCTCCCCAGTTTGTTAGACATCTAGACTGGATAGTTTCAGCAAGCAAAGTTTTAAAGGCTTGTAATTAAATGTATTGTAATATACAGCAAAGCCAAGACATAATTTACAAATTTCGCCCACATATTTAATCTACTTTATAGTGATCCTTTCCAGTTGTTTTCGCCTAATTATAGTTCCATAAAACGAGACACGTATTTTCAACATCAAATAAAATGTACATGTTATGTGTTCATAGATCTATGAACACATAGCATGTACATTTTATTTGTAAATTATGTATTGGCTTTGCTGTATATTGCCATATATTTAATTACAAGATTTTAATAAGTGTTTCTATGCTGGTACTAAACCAATGAATAGTCGACGAAAACGATCATATTACTGTTATTAATGGTAATGTATTGATAGCTAAACCGGTTAAACATACTTAAATGCCTATTTGCGTAGAAAATCTCTGCTTAATACTAGTCATCTAAATGCTAACTGAATGAAATTAGAGCATTGGTGTATCGCTCATACACGTATCACAATGACACGATTGGAACATCAGACAACTTGTAACAGAATTCACTACGATATAACACACAACAACAACGGCAACGAAATAAGCTACTACTACTACCACTACTACTACTACTACTACTACTACTACTACTACTACTACTACTACTTATTTTTAAAGTAGAACAAATACAAGTAGTTTATTTTAAGAATCAATATATATTATTGCGGGCGAGCTTAATTTAACACACGATTGGCGCTATAATGGCATATTACTGTAAACACAGTTAATGCCTTGAAAGAAAGTAGCATATTATAACACAATAAACATGTGTTAGTTTGTTATCCTTTAATGATGATCAAAAATATCAGGAATGTCAAAAATTATTAAACTAAGGGGTTTGCCAAGAATAAACATTGTCCAATTCTAACGGGCTAAATGAATATCCATTTTCTGGCATGAACTAGAATCTTCAAAGTTATTATACAAAGTAGTAATATAGAATATCATGCTTTCATCAAAGCCGTGCTTTTTATCAAAGTCTTCAGGTTGCTTTCTGATCATAATTATCTGCATTGAAATGCATGTTTTATGCATATATTATAGGCATTTGTTTTTCTTGACACGTGCATAATATATGATTTGAACTTAAAGCATAAATGAATATCTAATATGTTTGTTTGAAATTTCAGGCCATATATTACAGAATTAGTGTGAAGATACAATAGCACACAGTATCGAAGATACCTACTGACTTCATTCGAGACGCCGATGCTAGAAATATCCATAGCAAATAGTTTATACTTCATGTTGTCTATACCTTATTTTATTTATGGATGGGTGGTTGATACTGTCCATTGACATTTGATATTTTTCCCGTTGTACGATAATGCACGTTGTAGTAAACAAACTAGTAAATACGAAATATAGCATGGTTTGTTCCGTTACTTTACTAATTATACTAATAACGCGTTGACATATAAAGTAGTTTGAACGTTAATGTTTGGAAAAATATGTTCAAAATAATAACATAGAAGCTCATGCTTTAATAATAGTCGTCATAATGCGTACGCAATTACTTGCATCAAACGGCATGCCGTGTTCTTTTGGATATAAACTTAATGTTTTGTGTTTATTGACACAATAATTTGTTAACAATCATTGAGTAATTATAATTTAAAACACAGGTAAAACATGCAGATATATTAAATATCTTTATTTAAAACACGTAAACATATCATGTATGGCATTACTAAGTAGTTTTTAGAGGTATATAGCATTTTCATTATACTTTTGATGTGATCCACTATACAAAAAACAATCTAACCCAATGGGTATATATATATCATAAATTAGTTCCTTAGCTCGGACAATATTAACCTAACGCTGACCTTAATGCATGAGCATATTTAAAATCCGTAACGACTAATATATTAATTTCCGAATAGGAATCGAGTTAAATCGATGTAAGGGTATTTCACTTAAAATAGATTTTTGTATCCGTAAACATGTGAAACACGTGCACAAAGAAAACCGATTATAAATATAGGAAACAAAACGAAAACTCTCGTATGCTTATAGAGTGCATGAGTGTCATATGAATGTGTCCGAGCTGTAGCTAAATAGTTTCCACGTTTGACGAATATGATGAAGCTATCACTTGTAAGTATTAGGTGATTATTTGTTTAAGAACCGAATGCACCATTAAAACATGGCTTCGTCATTGATTAGTTACGGTAGTACCATTTATTTAATATTATATTTTTTGTACTCATTTACAAATAAGGTACAGCATGATGATTCAGTGAGAGTATGCGATTGTTCGTGCTTAACAGCCACCGCCTCGAAACAATAAAACCGAAAACAATTAATAATAAATATATTAATGTTTTAAATGGATAAATATTAGACGACCCCCCGAAACAAACACTATTAAAGCTTGATATTTAATTTACATTTTATGTATGTGCTAAGTATGTGCTGATATAATAATGAGTCTCCTGCGTTATTATTTTCTTTTCGATGGGTTATGTTTTGTGACCTTCTCGTTTAATATGCTCTGCCTTTTTTAAACATCATGTCATTTGCAGCAAAATGAATTTGTGCATTTTCTTTTTCTTCCAAACTGGATATAGTACACTTATACAATAACAAACACACACGCATATGTTCTACATAACTATAACACGTTTTGACCTTCATCGTGTATCTGAAAATTGTGTAGGTTTGGAATTTGTTATTTTTTTCCAACATGTACAGAGTGTTAATGAGACAAAATAGTACTTATGGGAAAACAAACTAAAATGTTCATGCACACTATTAATGTGTCTCTATAAAGCAGTTTTATTTTTGAAAGCATCATAGGGATACTATAAAACTATATTTACGGTTAATGCTGGTCTCGTCTTGCCATAAATATTGTGGAACAAGGATTTGTTTTACGATGTGGGATAATGATTCGCACATACTTCGTATTAATTGCACTTTAGTGTCACTTCTAGTTGGTAAAATGTTTTTTTTTGCATTCTGAGAGACATTTTAGTGCAATATAAGTCACACTAGCACATACATGTTTTTTAAATTTAGGTATGGATTGTCAGATCTCACGTCTCATTATTTCAGATCTCACGTCAAGAGGTACGATGACACTTATTTACAATACCATACAATCCTACAGGAATATATTCTTTACAATATGTATAACCATTATTTGTATACATGTTAATGGGTATTATCTTAAAACAAACTTCGACATTGTTAAAGTAACAGGAACATGTATATCATACATACATCAAACAATGTTTTCAATTAAACATTTGTTATTCGAATCACATAGAATTGCAATTCTAAATAATTTTTCTAATTATCCTAACAAATTCAAATGATAACAAAGTACAGATTACTTTTATGTATTACTTTGATAATTATAAATTATTTTTGTAAAGCATGAACATACAGTACAGCTAAATTGTATGAATTACCCAGATAGAAATTATTCTTGTAAAGCATGAGAATACAGTACAAAATATTTCTAGCTATTACTAAGATAATTGTTATAATCGTGACGATCAGGGTCCATGTTAGCCTTATTTCGTTATTTAAATGCAACATTGTACAATTCTTTAATAACTATCAATCTATTTAATGATAATGCTTGATACGAATAATAAAATGTGCAAATTGAAATATAATTGTTATCATTAGCATTATTTTATCATTCCAGTGCCTATTTTAATATCACATGATGTGTGTGCTTGGCACAGTACCCGAAGCGGTGTGTGTGTGATTACTTTAATTGGCCATATATCTACAGCATGCGTTTAAATGCATTCATTATAAAGAAACGGCATATTAATGAGCAAAATGTGTCAGCGTAAAATACGTCTTGTCAAATAAAATAATTGTATATTGTTGACGCATTTTAAAATATCCATAACAATGTTTGTTTAGCTTATAAACGACGTTATCAAGATAACACAGTATACGTAATGGCACCCTTTTTGTTATTTAAATGTAAGGCCAAGTTATTTTTTCAGCCAATAGCACCAACGTATTAGATGACAACTTAAGAAATAAAAGTACAGCGCTACCATAAATACATGTTCAAGGGTAGAGTCTGCTGAATCATGCCTTCTTAACAATTTAGTCAATGACTGGTATAATCTCTCTCCATGGTATAATCTCTCTTTTGCAGGAGTGAGCAAAACACAAAACTGTATTGCATTCTAACGTCAGCAGCGATACTGAAATTACTCTCAAGAGGCATTTCGAGGACAATCAATGCATCAATACTGGTATTCATTAAATAATTTTATAAATCACTTGTTATTCAACTTATACCAGTACTCCCAGTACTCCAACATAACTAGTTCACAACCGAAACACGTTATTAAACAATTTACAACGAGATAACGATCTTATCCCAAATATAAAGTGTTGCATTTCCTTTTCGTGCTTTTCTTCTACGGCAATTAGACGTTTATTACCGCAGTTAAGATGCCTGGGCTCAAAGCTTTCTGAGGATTCTAAATTGGCTTTGCTGTTCGCTAAGACATTTTATTATATCATTAATGGTCTCTTATACACCCTAGATAGACTAATGCCGTCGGTCTTATTTGACGCTTATCGCCGGGCTTTAACTCATCGCAGATATTGTCTGCCCTAGATGCACAATCGGTTATATTTTTGTGTAGTATAGCGATACCATTGATTATATACATAACATGAATTTCGTGGAATAACGTGTTTTGGGGGCCAACAAATTAATCACTTTCAACGCGACATAGTCTATGGGTTTCTATTGTCTGATAAAATGCATTTTTAAAACCCTGAAGTTTCTTAGTTTGAAGCAATGCAAATAGTTTAATTAACAAATAGTATACCCCCATTTGCTGTTGCATGTGATGGAGTACATTACGTTACGTTAGTAGTATTAAAAAGTGCTGTCAATATCAGGTGACATATGCCCCCGAATGCACTGTCTGGAAGTGCGACACCAAAATCAATCTTTTGAATAAAATGAATGAAAACTGAGACCGTAATTGCTTCAGTCAGAATGGCTACTTGAGAAAACCTTATGAAAAAATTAAACCAAAATTTCTTAGTAAAAATGGGGCATTAATCTGTAAAAAAAAACACACAAACCGAGTTATAGGGCTTGCTTTCCTTGGTGTAGACGTTGAGATTAAAAAGGTATTTTAAGTTTCCAGTAAATATCTTTGAAATACCTTTGATATTATTCAAGATATTCGACTTTATGAAAAACCAACATGTATAAGTTACAAAAGGGGCATACATGGGCATACATATGTCAAAATACAAAACATAATTATAAGGGTTGCTTTCTCTAGTGAAGAAATTGATTGTAACAAAGTATTTTAGGTTTTAAGTAATAACCGTTGATAGTATTCAAGATATTTGACATGATACCAAACTTTTACCTTGACCGGACGGACAAAGGACGGACGACGATTCGATTTTAATATACCATCCTTCGGAAGCATAACAACATTAATATGCGCTACTAAGAAATATATTGTGATAATGATAAGGATTATTTAATCCGTATATTTTAACAATATGCATATGCTAACGTGGTATACATGCAGTAGAATAACACATTGAAGCCTTGAGAGTTATACAAATATCCTAGATGCCATTCGTAGGAATGAGGACTATAATTTACAATGCAGTAACTCTTTGTGGAATTGATTGTCTTGATTATATTAATAAAATATCTAGTATTGTCAGTATTTAACTGTGAAATTGTTAAAACAAGGATTTTCATTTCATGAACTACGCAAAATGTGTACTACTTTTTTTTTAAATACTTTAGTTTGATTTATAAATATATTTTGTCCTTAAAATCTTTATTGGTTAATGGAATTTCTTACCCATCATTTGATAGTGATGTTTTAAAAGGGTTACGTAAGTGTTATGTGCAAAGCGGATGCTAAAAACGTTATTTATAAACTGACTGATAAAGTCTTATCAATCAAAGGGGTTTAATTTGTTTATACTCAGTATAACACCTGCCTGTTAGTTTTTGATAAAGAATTTCTTTTAACTGTAAATAATAATGTATTCTCGTTGGGTAAACATCTTTTAATATTTATCGATTTAATTTGAATATTAGCAACTTTAAAACCTATCCACAATGCGTGATAACAGATTACCAAGTAAGTCGTCCTATTCGGCAAATGAACACCAAAATATTAAATTTTGTATTTGATACACGTTTTGTAGAATACACATTGTTTGCGTAAGTACGAGTAGTAATGATCGCTTTAGTTTAATATTAAACTACAATTTCAATTACATTAATTATAAATGTTAAACATATACAACCAAGTTATGTTATCTGGCCGTTTACACCACGCATTACGGCTTCTTCCTGAGATGCACGACGATGATCTGCGATTTGTATGATTTATATGTTGCAAGGTTTTGAAATCTTGTCAGCAAGAAGGGATTTAGCTGATAATTGAATTTACTTAATTTCAACGTGCCTCAGAAAGTTGCAGTGCTGTTGCTCTGGTGAACATTAAGCCATTGAGTAATTAAATTGTAATTCAATTGAACTAATATTCTCTTGTATTGCTATTTAATTTGAATATGAGATTAAAGTTTATTTACAAGTGCGTTTTTTATATTAATTCTGGGCTAAGTGTAAGGCTCGGCATGCCTTTAAACCGGTTTAAACCCCCAATGCTTTGCATTGACCGTTCCAAGGCGGTGCCCCTTGTTTTAATTATTTTTATGTTTTGTGTTGTGATGTATGTATTGTCCTGTATTGTATAGGCAATTGGTCACTTGCCTCAAAAAAAGGATTAACGGATGGCATTCAGGTTTTCTCTTCTGATGACGTCTCTGGAGTTTCATTATTATTATATTTGTATACAATACAAAAGTCCTGAAATAGAAGGATTATGGTTGAGAAAAAAACGAAATACATAAAATAAGTAATTTCATCGACATGACCCATTTATATATTTACATGTTAAAACAGACAGCGACACGTTTATATGTATGGTGAAATCCATTATGTCAATGAATACAATGTACGGGACTAGCTTGGCACATAATAAAAAATTATATACATTTTAACTTCGAATAAGTAACATTAAGTTGTTTGATAAATGTGTGCTTCCAGGTTTACGCAAAATTATCTGACTTCTTGCTTCAGCGTCAAAAATAGTTTAAGTTCTACTATAACAATGTTACAATGACGTTCATGAAAAAGATGGTTATCGGTGATATTTGATAATGATGTTGTTGTTGTTCTGGCGATGATACTGCTGCTGCTGTTGATAATATTAATAATGCTGCTGCTGATGATGATAGTCTTAATGATGCTGATGCTGCTGATGTTGCTGCTGTTGACGATTATTGCTGTGATGATGATGATGATGATCGAGTGGAAGAGGTTGAACAATCGTATGCTAATGATGATGGCGCTATAATGTGCATAATCATGTTTCTGTTTCCGAGATTCGCAGCCCTGATCTAATTAACCTGCTGTTTCAGGATTTTGTGCAGTTCTCTCTGGAAGTTTAATCATTTAATCATAGTGCCAATTATATCCATAGTACCTATTAATCCCTGTTCGACGTCCACAAATCCAGTAAATATCTTTTCTTAAATCCACAATATTATTAAAGCAATTGCTGTCATATTATAAATGCCAATGAACTCTATTTACCATAGACAATGACGTCACTCGGCATGGCATCGAGTTATTTATATGACACTCGGCTTATTATTGTTCTTATTCTATTATGTGTATATTGCAATATCGGATTTCCCTATATTAATGACACGACAATCATGAACAAAAAAATAAGTCCTAGAAGTATATTTCCAGAAGTGCGGCAAGTTTGCATAAAGATTTAGGAAACTGCATAAACCAGTAACTGAAATGTTACGCTCTATATACAACATTCTACGACATATTAACATACACGTTAATTAAAGTAACTTTTTTATTACAAAATGAATACAATATTAAATTAGATACATGGTAACACAACTAGTTATTAAGTTAGAAAGCTCATAACATGATACGTTATTAGGTGGCTATATGGTAAGGTCATATATGTAACTCAAAATGTGAATAATATATTCCGCACAGTGCTATAAAATTGTATAATTGAGCAAATGTATGTAGATCATCTTGTTACAAACAATTTCCAACTGATTACTTATACCTTGGGTCATACTGATTACAATCCGATTGTGTAATGATACCACAGAACATAAATTAGTAAAAACGTGTAAGTCGTAAAATGTGGTGTTTGAATGTCAACATTCCAGTCACTGCAAAACGATATTAGGGCACGTAACAACCACTACAAGCCAAATGTACATCTCTAAATATAAAGTTTTGTCAGGTACTTAAGGCCAACGTAAAAATAGTGCAAAGGTTAAAACATTAGTTTTTGTTTTACATGTTGATTTGTACTTTAATTTAGAAACGCCTGTGATATAAATAATAAGATAAGAAAGTGTTTTATGAACCGGATTAGTATGAATGATCATAAAAGAACTGAGAACAAAAAAACACGCCCGTATAATTTCCATGGTCAGTAAAACGCTTTGCACTTTAAAGACCTGGTTTAATTCTTTTTTATTGCAATCAGCCGTTGCTCAGTCAGCTGAGAGAAGATTGCAGATAAGATATTTTATGACGGACAAATACAAATTCACTTTGTTGAATACCCCATGGAGAGGCAGACATTCCTTAAACTAAGCCCTTCAGTCTTGCTGACTCTACTGCCAGACAAGTGTAGATTTTATAGGCACATCATCTCCAATGTAAAGTTGAATGAATACGCCATTTCTGGTGAACCGTGTCAGATTTCCAAAATGTCAGTTACCTTATGAAATATATGGTTAAGTCACAAAAAATAGATTTCACTGGAACACTCGACCTACTCGTAGAAGTCGGTTAACAATTTACAACGGTGAAAGCGAGAGAGTGATCTTATTTCCCCAAAGAGTGCTGCATTTCCTGTTCATGTTTTCTGTTTCTACGGTAGACTTGAACTGAACGCTTATTACTGTAACCAGATATGCTTCCTTGGTCAACTCGTTAACCCAAAGCTTTTAAGAATTCTAAAATGGCGTTCGTTGTGCGAACAAACATTTTATCGTATCATTAATGCTGTTTTATACGCCTTGGTTGGACTAATATCTTCGGTCTAATATGACGGTAAGCGTCTTATTTTAACTTTTGCTCTGCTAGATGTACATAGCAAGCGTTGGTTTTAGACAGTAAAACTGTCATCTACTGACGTGTACATGGAATTACGATTGCATTTGGTGACACGAGTTTGAAAAAGTATATATTTATTTGTACATAAAAAGATACCGATTCAATTTGCTTATAATGGAGACCATATACATTTAAATGTAAACGTTAATAAGCAATTTATAGTCAAGTATCATTCTTACTGCTTGTTTGTGTGGCAATGACCATATGTAGGACAAATGTTTCAAACGATTCATACGTGCTTACAGAGAACATATCGAGGGCTGAAAACCAGAAGATACTACCTGCTATTGATTTCAATAGGAGTTAGTACCTTTTGCTTTTTCAACCCTCGATATGTTCTCTGCTAGCACGATAGCAGGTAGTAACTTCGGCCTTAGTTGACATCACTCTCCTCGGGGTGCAACATTTACTATACCCCTCAACTGCTGATGATATTTATATAATATTGAACGTGCGGATTTTCAGCATTTAATATATACATGGCGCTTTGTAATGTGGGTGTGTGTGTCCATCTTTATAGTATGAAATTCTAGATGTATTCAGAAAATATATGACACGTTAGTATTTGATCACTTACAGTTTCTTAGCCGATGACTTACACGTTTGTCCATATAATGATCCATTGGAATATGTTTACAATTAACATGGTATACATGTTGGTCTGTTACCCCTGTCGTAAAGCAATCGTGGAGGTTATTACTTATAACCAAATGACTACATTTAATTGCAAATTCATAGGATTTATAATATTAAATAAATATAGATGATCTTTTCACAATGCATTCCAATATTTAGTTTATTTGGTGATATTATATAAATAACACATGGCTGAGAGGGTGATATAAACTAATATCAACCCGAAAAATGTTATATCAACCGAGGTGGTAGCCGAGGTTGATATGACCATTCAAGGGTTGAGATTATTTATATCACCCTCTGAGCCATGTGTTATTTGTTTTATTACACCGAACAATCCGTATAACACCCTGAAATGATAAGCTTTGTGATTTTTTTCACCATTACTGTAATATAGACACTAGTAATACATGCTTCGTAAGCCGAGGCTTTAACATTAATTTCCAATACCTCGCAGACATGACCTCAACCTTTTACCGGCATGACCATTGAGTGTGTACAGCTATATTTAGACGAGACAATTTTTAAGATGGCGTGATCGATATGAAGTTTCTACAGCGCGTTAAATTAAATCGGTTATGAACATGGCGAAATACGGGCGAACGTTATCGTGTGATTCAAAAAAGAATAAGATACAGTTGATGGAAAGTGTTTAATGGATAGTCAGATCACATTACGGATATGTGTGGCATAATCTGTAATGGTGCAGTGACAACACCAACCAGTGGACTGATATTATTGTGTAGGATTGTGTTGTGCCGTGTTCAAACAAAGAATTAAAGAAACCATCGGTGATGTCTAAAATAATTTTAGACGCCTATATTGATAATCGGATACATGTTTGGCGACAAAATACGACATTCAATTTAAAGATACGTTCTGATTAGACATGGCGATTTCGAAAACACATTAGCACGATTCACGTGAAAATTTGAAATATAAAATGTTAAGCTTCGTGGATAAAAAAGGAATTGCAAATGCTTTTAGCTGGATATTTAGTGTACAATGCCGTGGATCGACGTCAGCACTTTTAAGGTAAAAGTTTCAGAGTCGTTCAATTTTGTTTTGTTTTGAAAATAAAATCGATGTTCTGTTTTAGCTGCATGCGAGGGTGATATTGAAAAAAAAATTACTCTGTGATATAACTTTTGGTCAATGGACAAAATACACAGAGTGGTCACGTGAGGAGTAATAAAATATTATAAACAACATGCCCATATTAATATATTTAATATACACTTGCTTATACAAAAAAACATACATTTATTTCGCACACATCAGGCCAAGTGGTCACAAAACAAGTTGAGCCTGATTTTCAAGTTCAAAATGAACTTGAGCCAAATATTTCAGAATCAGACTCAATAAATGGCGTTAACTAAACTTCTGGATCAACTTTAATTGTGGGTCAAAACTATAATACATATATGCATAATTATGAACTCGTCTCACTCTACCGGAATGTATAATAATCTGATATAAAGATTGAAATTAAAATGGAACAAAAATTGCTAATTTTACTTATAAGGAAAGTAATTTAATTTAAAATATTTCAGTATTTTAAATCACAGCCTTTCGTAAAAGACAACTGACCACTGTTTATATAATAAAATAACACATTTTCGGCAAATGGTTTTAGAAACAAGAACATCGTATTTAAAAATGTTTCAATATTCATTCTCTGTAAATAAACATTATTTTCGGTACGTTTGTCTAAACGTATACGAACTGTGACCAAAACGAAGCGATCTGCTAGACGCAACGAGAAATATTGCAATTATTCAAGAACATTTCAGGATCAATCCGAAGAGATAGGATGAAGACTTTAATAAATACGAATTCACTTATTGTGACACACAAATATGAACTTAATTGTTTGTAAATTGCAATTGTTTCTTACTGACGTAACAGCGCTTCTTCAGGTCAGTCGTCACTTAGACATAATAATTCAAGGGAAATATATAAATGTTGTTAGCCCGACGTGGTGTGCTAAGGATGGTACAACTAAAGGGAGATCGTGGACATACTGGTGATACAATATTATTCAATTGTATTTGAGAGGTTCATTCGCATTTAACCTGTTTATTTAATCGCTACATCCCTTCCGTTTGTTGAACATCAAGACTGGATTGTTTCAGCAAGCAAAGTTCTAAAGTCTTGTAATTTAATGTACGGTAATACATAGCAAAGCCAAAAACATAACTTACACATATGTTATAATTTATCCCCATTTTAACAGAAACAAAAAGGCAATTGTACATGTCTTTAAGTGTTGTCGTTTAATCAATCAATCAAAGGAGCGCTTGTACAGCGCAAAAATGTATGTTGCATATTATGTTGCGCTTCACAAATTATTGTCCTTAATAATGTAAACATCAACAGTCATGTGTAGTAAAACTGTTTACATTCACATAGATTTCACACTTGTGAAAAATGGTGAAGAGGTGTGTTGTCAAACTTCGCCTGAATTGGCCTTCATCTGAGATGCACCTTATGTTCTTACGATGAGCATTCCACCCTTTAGGTCCAACAACAGAGAGCAATCTATCTGCTAGTGTTGTCTTAGTTCTTGGAACACAGAGTTGTGCATTGTCTGTAGATCGTAGTTTGTATTTGCCACTAGTTTGTTTGATCATAATTTCCAGATATGAAGGAGCACTTCCAGGCAGACTTGTTAACACTAGAACGAGAATTTTAAACATAATTCTTGATCTTATTGGCAACCAATGCAATGCGTTCAGTAATTCTGAGCTGCTTTTGTCCATCGCAGCATTCATGACAATCCGCTGCATGATTTTGCACTTTTTGCAGTCTTTCAATTTGGTATGCTATTTGAAATTTCTTTCTGATGTGGCTGTCATATCCAAGAGTACTCTCCATCAACACACCTAGGTCTCTTACTTTATCAACAGATGCTACTTCACATCCACCTAAGACAATACTGGAGATGTTTACTTTTGCTAGCTGATAAGGTGTTCCGCATATAATAATCTCTGTCTTAGAATTGTTCATCTTTAATTTGTGCTGTGTCATCCATCCAATGATGTCGCCAAGACAAGCATTTTGGCTGTCAAGAACAGATGTTTCACTCACATGATTGCCAGCTTGAAAACTGAATGCAACCTTTTGGTCATCTGCATACCCATGTAACACAGCTGGATATTTAGAAAAATACACTCTGCTCAATGCAGCAATATAGATGGTGAAGATCACTGGTCCGGCGCACGAGCCTTAAGGAACACCATATTTCAGTTTTTCCGTGTTAGAGGAGCTGTTGTTGATTACTACTTTCGTTGTTTTATTGATAAATACGATTCCACCCAGTTAAGAGGAGTTCCACTAAAACCAAAACTATTTGTCAAGGTCTGCACAATAGGAATGTCCACTGTATCGGAAGCAGCACTGAGGCCAATCATAACAACGATGGTCACTTGGTTAATATCAGCCCTACCTATCAGATCACTATACATTTTTATTATTGCAGTCTCAACGCCGTGGTTTTTACGATACGCACTTTGATAGGACGGAAGAAGATTATTTGTTTCGATGTGTTCAACAATTTCAAGTATCTTGGACAGAAATGACAAGTTTGAGACAAGAATGTAATTCTGTAGCTCCAGGGGAAGACCTTTTACCTTCAATAAGGCCTTATCACAGCAGTCTTCCATTCTTGTGGAAATGTATCGGATGCAAGTGATATGTTTACAATTTCCGTAACAAATGGCAACAAACAATGTATGTTCTCCTTAACGTTTGGAGTTGGAATAAGATCCAGTTCACAAGTTGTTGATTTTGATTTCTTGATGCGCTTGCCTTCATCAGATTCAGTCATTGGCCTAAACTGTTCAAATGATAGCTTGTTGTTGTCATCAAATAGAGTTTCAGCAGTTCGAAATGCTGGTTCATGATCAATCTTGTCCAAGGTGTCTCTGAGCTTTGCAATTTTGTCCATAAAATACCACAAGAAGTTATTAGCCAGAGTTACATCACTAGCAACTGATGGTAGAGGATAATTTTTCTGCATCCCAAGTAGTTCTGATGTTAATGTGTACAGGGCTTTGGGGTTGCCCTCAGTTTGCTCAATTTTTCCTTGATAGAATTCATTTTTTGCGACAGTCAGTTCAGTTGTGTAGCAATTTCTGACTTTTTTGAACATATTTCATTCAAACTAGTTTTGTGAAGTAAATGAATTTCTTCTATACTTCTCTTAAATTGTTTGAGATATCGCAGATAATTGGTATACCATGGGACATCTGGTCTAATCACAATCTGTGTCTTTCTGTACTGTATGGGATATGCTTGTCAAGAAGGTCGGTTGTGGCGTTTGAAAACCCAGTTACTTGGTCATCTACGTTGTCAGTTGTTTTAATAATAGACTGTAGTTCAGTTAAATCACTTTGCATCATTTCTGTGAAAACTTATTTCCAATTTCTGTATTTGATTGTTTTAACAACAAGTGGAGGTCTACACTGAGACATGAAGCAACTTATGCAACAGTGATCAGACACAAAATATTCAGCTATAGAACTTGAAAATTTAACTTTGTCTTCTTTTGATTGAGTCAAGAGTATGGCCACTAGTGTGTGTCGGTTTGGTAACATGTTGTTTCAGACCAAGTGCTTGCAAACTCTGCATGAACTGCTTTGCATTACAGTCAGACTAAAATTCCCAGTGAATGTTAAAATCCCCCATAAGGATGATTGGCATAGATATTGTCATTATTTTGTCAATAAACTGTTCGAATTCACACATAAAATGTAAAATGTGACAGAATGTTTTGCAGCGTATAGTGGGCGATAAATGCCAACGATCAGGAAAATAAAATTCTTGTTACTCGCCTTCCATTCAGCATGTTCAAAGGATTGAAATGTTTCATTTGGCATTGTACTGACATGCACATTATCCTATACAGCAGCCCAATACCACCTCCTTTACTGTCACATCTAATTACATCATCAAACTTAAATTCAGACTGAGTGAGCTTCCCTTTCACCTCCGTTGCCCTAGGCTTTCTAGCTCGTCCCGCCCGTTTCCTCCTATACCGCAATAAGCCTAATTCTTTCAATCTAGTCTGTTTTATCAGGCCTAATTGCTTTTTTTTTTCACTGGTGATAGTGAACACAAGGTCAGTAATTCATCCCTTTTGTATTGAGTTACTGTTACTTTAGTGTTACCCATAACTAATCCTGGCAACAACTCTGTGCTTATTGAAATGAAACACTCACCTCACAAACTTAAGGCGAAATAAAATGCTATCACAATTCCACGAAATAAAGTTATAATTACAATGTGTGTATATTCATATATCGATATTTTGATATCATCACCTTTTGAGACACGTGTTAGTTGAATTGGCACAAACGATGGGCAAAACCAATATTTCTCCTATCATTATTAATATTAAATTTACATTTTGTTTCACTTAGCCATTGTCACATACTCTGATGCCCTTGAAATGTTCGTTAAGGTTAAATTATTCTTCGAAATCAAAATGAAATAAACAAGTATAATAATTTACAATTAAACGTATTATGATTATTGTTGTAAGTCAAAATAAGCGATATGTTACATATTTATTACAAAGGTATAGTTCTTAAATGTAGATATAGTGAAAACAACGCACATTACTCGAATAAATATATACATTAATGTTTGTTTGTACACTATGTATGTGAAAAACAGGGCCCGATTTACCACACAAATGTGATATATTTGTATACATTTGAAGTGATAAAAATAATTATAATAGTTTTAACTATATTTAGCTTTTACATAATTAGTATACGTTATCCGTTATTAAATCATTTATTTGAAAGCAATAACTTGTAATATACAATATTACCTAAATATAATATAGCTTATAATAGAAAAGTTACGTTAGAATTTGTTTTCCAACACATTTTATCTACTTTATATAGATCCAATTCCAGTTTTAGCTCGGTTAAAGTTACATATTTTATTTAAACGAAACACGTGTTTAATACAATGAACATGGTAATTGTGCATAGATGCTTGTACTAAAACAATGCATAGACGATGAAGACGATCATATTAATTGTATTGCTGGTAATGTATTGGTAGATAAACCAGTAAAAGCATACTTTTAGGATGGTATCATCCATCATATCATTTATACTGCTAACATTGCGGAGCGGAGATTCGTGAATAAATAAATACACGGCTATTTACGTAGAGAATATCTGTTAAATATTAGTCATATAAATGCTAGCTGAATGAAATTAGAGCATTGGTGTATCGTTCATGCATGTGTCACAATGACACGATTGAAACATCCGACAACGTGTAACAGCACCCAAAACACTATAATACGGCAACAACAACGGCAACAAAAGAAACTACTACTACAACTTTTACTGCTACTACTATTGTTACTACTACTGCTACTGCTTCTGCTACTGTTATTACTACTACTGCTACTGTTACTACTACTACTACTACTACTACTACTACTACTACTACTACTACTACTACTACTACTACTACTACTGCTACTGCAGCTAGCGCTACCGTTACTACTGCTTCTACTACTAATACTACTACAAATACTAAAAGTAGAAAACATACAAAAAGTATATTTTAACAATCCTCTTTCTTGTTTACGGCATATTTTCCAAAGCATGGAGCATCCATAATCGCTGTATGTATTTTGCAAAAATCAATCTATATTATTGCGGGTGAGCTTAATTTAACACACGACTGGCGTTTTGATGGTACATAACCGTAAACACAGTTAATCCCTTGAAAGAAAGTAACACATTATAACACAATAAAAATGTATTAATTGGTTATCCTTTTAAGAGTATCAATGTGTCAGGAATATCAGAAAATACTAAACTCAGTGGTTTCGCCAAAAATACACATTGTCAGATTCGTCATAAATATGTTCATGTTTAAAAGAGAATCTGAAAAATTATCGAACCAAACGCTAAGGAAGCTTGATATTTAAATTACATTTTACTTTTGAGCTGATAGAATAATAATGTCTCCTGCGTAAATATTTCTTGCCGACGTGTTTTGTAGTGTTCCATTATCGTTTAAAATGCTCTTTCCTGTTAAGCCAAAATAAAATTAGCTCATGTGTTTTAAAACTCATTTCAATAGTAATGCATAAAATATTTCATATTAAAAATGAAATAATATCTCTATTGATCCCCTCTTCCTAAAACAAATTCAGAGTATAATTTAAAGGGCAATATTGCGACAGTCCTGTTTAAACAATTTAGTGAATATAATATACGAAAGTGTGTACGTCTAGTGAAAGAACTTGAACACATAAAAACAAGAAATGTTAGGAGAGATTGTGGGCATGTTCTTGTATGCGCCTTTTATTGTATTCATTTAGTTAGTTCAACTCATTATTGCTCGTGTAGTTTCATGCCTACTCAGACGGTTATTTTCTGTAGGCTATACTAGGATAGTTGCTGTTATGCTGTTGGAAGTGCTTTTATTTAAATCAAGCTGATAAAGTTGGAGGTTGTTCTACTTTATATCCAAAACGCCACACATGTTAATGTGGGTTTTTATAAAGAAACCTATTACAGATTTAACATGCCCACTCCAAATAGGAGTCTCCTAATAGCAGACGTTGCTTTCAATTTGAGCATATTCCTAAAGTGTACAATTTATTAGACCAGTCGGGTGATTTTGCATATACCTCGAAGCTCACGTTTATCAAACAACTAAATATTACTTATTCGACGTTAATATGAAATATACTCGTATTATGTGTACCAAGCTAGTCCCGTACATTATATTCATTCACATAGTGGATTTCACCATTCATATAAACGTGTCGCTGTCTGTTTTAACATTTGACTACATCTATGTGTAATGTCAATGGAATTACTTATTTTATGTGTTTTTTTTTTTCTCAACCATAATCCGTCTATTTCAGGGCATTAGTATTGTATACAAAAACTGACAATACAAGATAGTTTAAGAGCATAATCAAGACAATCAATTCCTCAAGGAGTTATTGCATTATAGTCCTCCTGCCTACGAATGGCATCCAGGATATTTTTATGACTCTCAAAGCTTCAATAATCACCGTGATTGTGCTGCTGTCACGAAACAGTGTGCGTTGTTTCTCAAAATGCCCACAGCGTTATAGCAACCAGTAGTGTTATTAAATTACAAAAATAAAGCATGCGTTTTATCCGAAGTCATATAGCCAATCCTTATATCACGGTATTCGGGGCACAATGGATCCAATAGTCGTACGTATTGTGTAAAATGTGTTACTGTACTTGAATAAAATGAGAAAGAATATAATATTGGAATCCGAAAGTGGGTATTCTTGGCAAAACACTTCAGATTTTATACTTTCCACGTTCCTGACATACTAGATCAGCGTTAAATGAATACCAATTATTACCTTTTTATTTATGTTATTATGATACGTTACTTTTACAGGATTAACTATATAGTATGTAAACGCCAAGCACGTGTTAAAATAAGCTCAATTGGCTTGAGAATAAGCAAGCAATAATAAACTGAATGCTATCAGAAAAAGGTGTGAGAACATGGTGTGCTATGTTATAAAAGAACAGTAACTTTATGTTAATTTATGTATCCTAACACCGTTGTAAATAGATAGTTATTTTAATGGTATTGTTTTTAATTGGCTGGTTAGTTGTTCATGGCGTTACGTTTGGTTGATGTAATAAGACATAGCGAACAAATAGTACCCGTACGTTTCATTATGTATTTGATGGATTAAAAGTCCATTTAATGACAAAATAATATACCTGAGATGTTGCCGAAAGTACACGTACCTCTCTGACACATGTCCTAGAGAGGCTTTAATTATAATTGATGGCGTTTGATTATTATTCAGAAAATAAATACAACACTTGAGATTTTTTAAAGCTGAAGTAATCAACACAAAAATTCACCACACGCGTCGAACAAAATCGTTTCATATACAATGGAGACTTTTAACATACCCCAATAGTTCTACCTTTGCAAATATCTCGGGCTACCAATATTTATATCAAATAAATACTTATTCCACTGAATTGTTCTGACCAAGTGACGACTAGCAAAACGAACCCTTGTTATTTTAGTTAGAAACTAATGCAATTTACAAACAATATATGTCCAATATGTATGTCACAAGAAGTGGATCATATACTTACAATACGTGCCGTGACATCAGTAAGGATAATATGTAAACTGTTTCTGAATAATAATTTCTGCACACCTAAACGTAGAATGATAATGCGTCTATATAATGCATGTTGTTTGTGGTTGGTTTATTCATGTATATTTTATCCCATATTTGTATACGAATATAAATTACCAGTCTGAAAATGGTTTGATATACGCAACAATGTGATAGAAGATGCAATATACATGTATACATACTTAATGGTCGCATGTTACCAGAGCAAAGTTTTTAGACAAAGTGAAATGGAATAAAACAAGTAACAACCATATATTTTCTACTAAGCCTTAGTAGTGGCACATATCTGCATGTAATTGCAAAGGCAGCATTAGTTTGCTTTTGTTATGTCGTCCATATGGTAAAACAATCCTGAAATTTACTACATTTGACGCTCTATAAGTGAATATTTGCGTTTAGTTTATGTGTTTAATAAGTGATACACAAGGTTTATAAAGATAATGTGTTTTCCTTAGATGTTTACAGCATAGAAATGTGAAAATGGTTCAAAATTTGACTAGTGTTCGCCTAGTTTTAACTTACCTCGAAGTTTTTTTCGCTAGATATGTGTATATGTTTGCATAGTAACAAACATATATCAGAAATATGAATATCATAGGATAACGTGTTTGGGAAACTAACAAATATATCGCTTTTAACGCGAAACATTGTATGGTTTTAATTTGGTAAAACGTTCATTTATGAGAAATACTTTAATATAAGCATACACGAAAACGGTACGTTATTGTAATGAATGGAATACATTTCGTGTTATATCTACGATTAATAGCTAGTAATACGCATATAACAAACATGCATATGAGCGACTACGAAATATATTGTGATAATGATCATAATTATGTAGACCATATATGTCAAAAGATGGACACATTCTAACATGAGGCATATGCAGTGGAATTGCACACACTATCTGTAAAATACATGTATAACCAATCACGCATGTAAACCGTTGCAAAAGTATGTTTTTATATAGGTCTTGTAAACACGGATTGTTTTGTTTCTAAAACATTGTGTTCAATAAATATTAACAATGTGCAAATCCATCTGTTTCAGCGAGAGTAAACTCTTATTAGCGGCACGCCTTCCTTGCAATACAACACAGTTAATACGAAACATACGTAACACACCCAAACAAATATGAATACAATTGGGATCACCTCCTTTGAACGATACATGCCAGGCATTGGTCGTTAAAATCTCACATTTGGCAACATAATTATTCATAATCATGTTGAGATAAATACATATTTAACTATTATCATCGCAATTTAAATAAAATAGAAATAAAAGCGAAGACTCCATTCAATTACATTTCAATCTAATAACTCAATGGCTGTATGTTACAAGTGCAACAAAAAAGCAAATGACTGAGACACGATGAAATGCAATAAAAAACGTATCAATCGCATCTCTTCTACTAAGTCTGTTAGCGGCACATATCTGTTTAATCGATGTTATGTGTTATTCCACTGCATTTAAGCCACGTTAGCAGGTGCCCATCGTTTAAAATATATGGATTGCATGATCATTATCATTATCTCAATATATTTCTTAGTAGCGCGTATGCATGCTTTTTATGCGTCGAAGGAGGCCTTATTAAAATCGAAGCGTCCGTCCGTCCGTGAGTCCGTCCGTCTGGCTAAGGTTAAAGTTGTTTATCATGTCGAATATCTTATAAACCTTCAACGGTATTTACTAGATTTCTCTACCAGAGAAAGCAACCCCATAACTTTGTTTCGTATTTTGACAGATTTGACCCTTTTTAAACTTAGACATTTTGGTTTGTATAAAGTCCAATATCTTGAACAATATCTTAAGTATTTCAAATGTATATACTTGAAACTTTAAATACCTCTTTAATATCAATGCCTCCACCAGGGAAAGTAACACCCATAACTTTGTTGTTGTTGTTTTTTTTGACAGATTAATGCCCCTTTTTAACTTAGAAATTATTGTTTAAGTTTTTAATAAAAAAAATGTCCAGAGCAGCCATTCTGACTGAAATAATTACGTTTGCAGTTTTCATTCATAAAGATTCATTTTGGTGTCAAAGGTCGCACTTAATGACAGTACATTCAGAGCTTTATGTCACCTGAGAGAACTTGTTAAATACTACTACGTAACGCAGTGTACTCCATCAAATGCTGCAAAAAAGGGGGTTATATTATTCGTATATTAAGCTACATGCAATACTTAAAACTGAGAAAGAGTCTCCTATATGAACAATAGAGTTTTAACTCTATAATATAATCAATTGTATCGATATACTACACAGACATATCAACGAGTGTGCAAGTAGCGAAGACAAATCCTGAGATCAGTTAAAGCCCGGCGATAAGCGTAAAATAAGACCGACAGCATTAGTCTTGGGCGTATAAAAGACCATTAATGACATAATAAAATGTCTTAGCGAACAGGGAAAGCCAATTTAGACTTCTTAAAATGCTTTGAGTTACCGACTGAACCCAGGCATCTTAATTGTTTGCGGTAAGAAATGTTAAGCTCAAGTCTAATTGCCGTAGAAGACAAGCACGAACAGGAAATATAACATTTTATGTTGGTGATAAGATCGGTATCGAGTTTACCGTTGTAAATTATTTAATAACGTTTTTCGCGTTTGACCTAGTTATGTTGGTGTACGTGTATAAGTTGGATAAAAAGTGAGTTTTAAAGTCATTCTATGAACGCCAATCTTGATGCATTGACTTTCCTCGAAATGCCCCGTAAGAGTAATTTCAGTATCGCTGCTGACGTCAGAATGCAATACGGTATTGTGTATTGCTCACTCTTGCAGAGGGATCGTGAATAGAGATTATATCAGTCATTGACTTAATTGTTAAGAAGGCATGATACAACAGACTCTACCCGTGAACATGTATTTATGGTAACGCAGTACTTTCACAAGTTGTCAGTAATACGTTGGTGCTCTTGGCTGAAAAAAAACTCGGTCTTACATTTAAATAACAAAAAGGGTGTCATTACGTATACTGTGTTAGCTTGATAACGTCGTTTTTAAGCTAAACAAACATTTATATTAATAATTTAAAATGCGTCAATAATATACATTTAATATATTGGACAAGGTGTACTATGCTGACAAATGTTGCTCAATACTATGTTGTTTCGTTATAATAAATGCATTCAAACGCATGTTGTAGATTTCATATGGCCCCATGAAAATAATTACGCACGCACGCACGCACGCACGCACACACACACACGCACACACATTCCTCATTTGGTGCTGGGCCAAGCACACACATCATGAGATATTAAAATAGGCACTGGAATGATAAAATAATGCTAATAACAATTATATTACACGTGTCGGAAACAATTCGACTTAAATTTACGAATTTTATTAATCGTATCAAGCATTATCATTTGAATAAATGAAATAATTATTTAGAATTGCACAATTCGAATTAAAACAGATGTTTGATTGAAACATATTTCGATGATTGTAGAAATTTCAAGCCGCTGTCCATGGAATCTAATTAAATACCTTATAATTTGGAAATCGTTATTGAGGACGTTAACTGTCTTTATTCGTCTGAACACTGTTTCGTATTTACGAAAGGCATTTTATACTTTATTTGTTGGAAATGCTTGGTACGAACGGAATATACAATAATGTACATGCTGATTTACTCCAGAGGCATCACCAGTTATCTCATACAGAAAATAGACGCTAATATATACCAAAACGTTATTATTGCACCGATTTCAATGCTAAGTTTTATTTTGATCGCTAAAATGTCCACTAGAAACGATTTACGCTAAGTTTTACTTTTATTATCATATTTCTGGACTGCTGCTTTGAATTCAGTAATGTTATGTAATGGTCAATTATTTTAATATGTCGTGCGCACTTCAAAATATTGCAAACTTTTAAAGTGACTTACTTTTTTAAAATCGAAAGACTGTACATTACGTTATAGTGAGCACACATATAACGTATTTTATTTTCTTGGCCATACACATGTCCAAGTATTTTCGAGCTTGGATCTTAACAACGTGTATCGCAATTATTGCGAAACGTTTATATCTGTATAAGGAAATGCTGTTAGGAAAGTCTGAAAGCAAGGAAATATGTGCTCAAAATGTGTGCTCCAGTTCGTTAGACATTAACACTGTAAGCGCAGTTTTAACACCATGTAATGTAATTGAATGTTAATGTACAGAGCATCCCAAATATAAATTACACTTATTTTATGTTACGTGCACAAGTGCTATGAAACAAAACAAATTATAAGGTATGCGCTGTTTTGTAACAATGTAATATTTTTTTCCTCGAGCGTCAATAGGGTGTTTTGTATGTCTATAGTGAAATAAATACTATTTTACTTAACAATACATATTAGAAAAAGAAGGACGTAGTACTTTAACAGAACAGATAAACCGATCAAAATTCGGAAAAAAATGCGGCGGTTATCTGTCAAACCTTTTACACACTTAACATGGCGCGTATTATGTGGGGAAATTGTGGAATAAAACCAAACAAATGACTATTTACATAGAAGATCTATGCTTATTACAAGTCATCTAAATGCTAACGGATTGGAATCATTGCAAGCGAGAATCATTTAAATGATGTTTACACGATTGGTACTACGCTCCACATGAAAAAGACAACTGCCAAATGGGATTTTAAATATGCATTACTGATGGTCCTCTGGTATTTCTTAAAACAACAGATGGTTTCTAAACCCATTAGATTTCGTTCTACTACTATTACTCCTCCTCCTCCTGCTACTACTATTACTACTACTACTACTACTACTACTACTACTACTACTACTACTACTACTACTACTACTACTTCAACTACTATTACTTCTACTACTACTACAACTACTACTACTACTTCTATTACTACAACTACTACTACTACTATTACTACTACTACTACTACTACTACTACTACTATTACTACTACTACTACTACTACTACTACTACCATTACTACTACTACTACTACTATTACTACTATTACTACTACTACTACTACTACTACTACTACTACTACTACTACTTACTACTACTACTATCATTATTATTATTACTTCTACTATTACTACTACTACTACCACTACTATTACTAATACTACCACTACTACCACTACTACTACTACTACCGCTACTACTACCATTATTATTATTATTATTATTATCATTATTATTATTATTATTATTATTATTATTATTATTATTATTATTTCTACTTCTACTACTGGTACTACTACTACTACTACTGCTACTTCTACTACTACTACTACTGCTACTACTACTAACACTACTACTACTTCTAATAAGAATAATAATACTACTAATAATAATTATTATTTTTATAATTATTATTATTAGTAGTAGTATTATTATGCTGTAGCTATAGGATTGTGAACCAGTAAAATAGCAATTATATTTGACCAGCATATTTGTTGCGTCTGCAGATTATTTATTTTCCATACACGTTAGGTTTCATTTTGAAACAAAAGTTATATATACAAAGTAATGCAATAATATATACGAAACGGCATGTAGACTTATTTTTAACGTGTGTGTTCTTTCCGTATTAAGTAGGTTATATTTTTGCATGGAAAGGATACAAAGACAACATCAACATGAAATTGCATACTATAGAGTACTGTCTGTTGCAAAGGTTTGCATCACAGCAAAGTGGAAATATCACTTGTTCATATTCTTTAATATCTCTATTGTATTGTTTTTATTTAATAATGTTCTTACGACACATGAATAGTTGTTTCGCATATTACTCTTATCAGAGTTATTTGTATAAGTTACCTGAATGAAAACATAAGGATTATGGTGGAGTGAAAAAATATTAACAGATTAGTTAATTTTGAAAGAGGGTCACCCAATGATCATTCTTCTGTAGTTTAATGAAAATCATGCAGGCGGTTTAGGAGGAGATGTTGTTTGAAGGAAAATAATGACGCACGACGGAGAACGCAAGACACACGACTCGCGACGGACAAAAGGCGATCACAAAAGCTCAACATGAGCATGTTGCACTTAGGTGAGATAAAAAACTATACCGAATCTTATATTTTCTATATATTAATTGTACATTGTATATAATTACTGCAATTTAATGCCGACCACCAGTAAACGCAAAACAAAAGTATTTCATTAAACATCTGTTATAATGTCAATCACACCAATGTTGCAATTATAAATATTATTTCTTCAATTGTAGTTTTATACCACTAATTATATCATTGTAAGTATCTTTTCTTCAAGTTATTAAGTTTTATTGTTATTATAATATTGTCATGATGCTTAATGATTCTGCAAATTTTAAATATATCATAATGCGTGTGCTTGGCCAAACTTGGCAAAGCAACCATTAAAGGAACATTTGCGATTTGTTTGAGCCGCCATATGAAATATTCAACATGCGTTTTGCCTTCAGCAATATAGAATACTTAGATACAATTTGACTCGTTAGCATAATATTAATGGTAAACAGTGTCAATAGTATAACGTGTACAATAATAAATTAAGTACACCAATATCTGTGTTTCTCAAACACAACTTAATGGACGTACATGTAATGAGTACTTTAAATGTCAGGCATATCATACTTTACTCCAGAACTACACACTGACAATGCACTTTATGAAAAATAAAAGCCCGAAGTTACAATAAGTACAAGGTAAATGTCTTGTAGACCACGCTATCTTACTAAAAATTTCATCGACTGATATCATCTCCCTAATCCATCTTCAAGAGTGAGCAAGGCCGATCTCACAATATCACTACTGTATTGCATTCCGAGGTCAACGGCAAGTTTTGAATTACTTTCAGGGAGCATTTCGATGACAGTCAATGTATCAAGATTGGCGTTCATAGATAACTTTGCAAATATTCTGCCCAACTCATTGTGAATTGATCCCTCAATAAGAATGTACAAAGTGTGTAAAGTGTATATCTTTTTCCCGACTGAACACATCAAACTGATTTGATCGGAGAAAGAGCGATGAAACAGAAGTTTGTAAATTATTGTCACATGACAAATCTTTGCACTGGACTATCGATGTGTTCGAGAACTGTTTACAGTAATTATGACAACGATTATGTTACTGAAGGTATATTTTTGGTAGGCCTGACTGAAATGTTCAAATGCGGGCATTTCATTCGATCTACAACGAAAGCCGCGTCATATTTAGGTACGCACGTCCCTGAACCAGACTAAGACATCAAGTATTTACAATATCGTTGATTATTGCTATCAAATGTATAGAATACACTGTAAAATAAACTTAATACAATTAGTTTAAACTCAACCGTTTTTGCAAATTAAGATAATGCACAATTAAGGGAATGAATAATTTGTGTAATTACATCTCATTGTCTTCATAATAGATTTATTAATTGTATACTAACTTAGATACACTGAGAAAACATCACTTAATATTTATTACAATACATTACATTATATTAGTTGTTATTGACTGCACTTGGTATTTTGCAATCATTACGATCCTAAATGTTTTACGTTTTATTCGAGTACCCTCGTTTACTGAAGAGGATGTACTTGGCTTCTTTTCGATACTACTTACCATCCTTCCCAGAGCGCTAGCAATTAACATCTCGCCTGGAATCCGATCGCTCCGCCCACTTGATCACGTGACCAAGCGGTCTGGAAACCTCGACAAGCAGAAAACAACGTATTCAAGGAAGAAAATTTGCTAATGAGTCATACATTGACTCTGTGCGAATTTTTAGGGGAAATGATGACGAAATCGACGTAAAGTCTCGTATCTTCCGCAGTCAAAGAAAGGGAGAAGATCCACATACTCTGATACTGTCAATTTGTCGCTGTCAAAAACGGCAATTACGATCGCACATTGCAGTTGTAAGGCAGGGTAAGTGCTTTCCTATTTGTGACACACATATTACTTATCGTTACGATATTACTGACAGGATATGTTTGTAATTTCGTTGTAAAAAAATAACGATAACGACGATTCTCACATGTTATGATGATAGGGCTACTGTAATACAGATTTGTACGTGGTTGACATCATGTTGTATTACTCTCAATAAAGGGAAACACCTGAACTTAATGATAACATTGTTTACACTTCCAAGTTTAACACCAGCATATTTTCAAATATTAAAAGGCAGCAGTTTGATAACATATCAGAATTATTATTAATTAATGAAGAATTATGTACATTATTTTATATCTTTGTGCAGGATTGCTGGAGAATGCGCTCATGTGTTGGCCGTGGTGTTGAAGCTAACCGACTGGATTTTGGATGGTCTTACGGAGTACCAAGTCAGCCATCTAGTACCTCCTGTCCACAGCAGTGGGACAAGCCAACGGGATCTAAGATCCAGGCTGAACCAGTCTCTACCATGGTACTATCCCGGTCAACAAATGTGGACAGGAAAGAGACCTATGACAGCCATCTTCAATGACTACAGGTTGTTACCGTGTTGTTTTTAACATAAAAAAATAATAAACTCTAGTATGACTTTATTCACAATATGCAACATAATAATAAACATCATAATAAACATTGCACAGTCCAGTTTATTGTGGCCAAGTGCACGATAAAAACAAAAAGACTAACATATAAATCTAATTCTAATTTTGTTCGTTTTTCAGAAAAATCAGGCTTACAGAGAAAGACATCGGTGTACATTTATCGTTAAAGGACACTCCACTGGGGTACATGGCCTGCAAACCAGAACAGACCATGGACCACAAGCCGTTGGCAGTACCCTTTCTCACCAGGTAACATGTTAGTCTTGCACAAGCAATGGCATGAAGCCGGTCAAAAAGCAGCAACAGAACCATATTTGGTTTATAGATGGGAACAAACTTATTTCAATTTTATGGTCAACAATTTTAAACTTTTTAACCCTAGAAATGGCACGCTCTACATGTACACGGTGCCAGGCTATTTTCCTGGTTAGTTTGACATCGCTGTCAGACATTTGACCTGATCCTGGAGCAAAAGGTGGCATGTACAATTTAAGTCCTAATTTTTCAACCTCCTCTTTAATTAAAAAACCCTTATCCACCATGATTCCATCCCCTTTCTTTATTTTCCCACAGTCAATAAGTTGTTGAAGCATATCCAGGAGTCCACATTGATTAGTAATTTCTTTATCTGAAATGGCACCGGAAAATAACATGGAAATAAATGTAAAAGAGCCTCTGGGATCAACTCCAACCAAAGCCTTCAATGTTGTAGCAGATTTGTAGTCCGAGTAGCACTGGCTTTGGGAATGTAATGATGAGGGCCTTTCAAGTTTTATCTCTGTTCCGTCCAGTATAAGTAAAGTGTTCGGAAAGTCCTCTTTGTATTTCTTCGGCATTTTATCCAAAATTATATCCCTGTCCGGCCAAATTGGTACTGAACCAAATCTGTAAAACATGTAGTTTATCCAGTTTCTAAATAGAGCACCTGCGTCGGTAGGGCTGATATTGAAGAGATTCGCAATGTGTTGGAACTGCAGGTTTAGTCTCAGTTTGATCAGTGTCAACAGCAGCTTCCAATTTCATTTTTTTAATACTTGAAATTGTTCTTGGAAAATCAAATGGACATTCATTCGAAGTGGGTACCAGGAACTGAAAGATGGTCAAAAATTTCAAATAAACAAAGCCAGTGTAGTACTGGAAGTTTTTTCCCTTCATTGTTCTAAGATACTCAACTGAAAAAAGTTGTCTGTTTACAGATTCTTTTGTTGTTTTTTTCATTTGTTTCCTTAGTGAACTATTCACTCTTGTTAGCTCTTCATTTCTCAGCACTTGGTCAGCCATTTTTCGGTGCAAAGTTGCTTGAACAGCTTGCAGTTGTTGTTTCAAAGCCTGGTTTTCTGCTGATAGGGCCAACATCTCCAGAGGAGAAACATCTGAAAACAGAAAAATAAAGTTATAAAAGACAAATTATTTCAATATTTTTTTTTTCCAGATACCACTTATCCAGCAAGTAGAAAATGTGTTGAGCCAAACAGAAGAATGTGGAACCCTTGAACTGCCTGCACAACCTGATGTGAATTTGGACATTGCAACTGAGCATCTTGACAACATGAAACATGTAAGCTGACGCAAGACGAGGCTCTAGCGATTGAACTGAACACTTGTGACCAGCGTTCTTGTGCTGTTTTGTCTGCAGAAAGACAAAAAAGAATCACGGCCTCAAACTTCGGGCAGATCATGCTCAGAAAGTCAGCAATCAGCGAGAAGTTTATAGATAGCATCACCAAATCAAAAGTGTTCACCTTAGCGTCTACCAGCAATGGCATAGCGAATGAAAGAATTGCACGGAACATGTATAGAAAAAAGACAAAACAACATGTGCACGACTGCGGATTGGTTGTAAATCCGAAGTTTCCGTGCATCGGAGCCACGCCAGACGGCAAAGTATGTGATGGTGGTCAGACAGGAATTTTGGAAATAAAGTGTCCATTTTCTGTTCGCAATATGACTATTGCAGATGCGGTAGATCAAAATAATGCAAAAAAAGATTTCTTCTTAATCACAGATGGAGAGAACATTTCTTTGAGTGAGACACACCCTTACTGGTTCCAAGTTCAAGGACAATTGCTTGTTACGGGGGCAGAGTTTTGTGACTTTGTTACTTACACGAGACAGGACTTGTTCATAACAAGAATATTGCCTGACAAAGATGCCATGGAAAATATTCTTTCAAAGATGTGCCACGTGTACACAAAGTATCGTGTTATATAGTTACCTTTTTTTCATCGGTTTGTGTCTCCGCATGATGGGAATGTGGTTTGGGGTCTGCGTTTTCATTGTTCTCACTGTAAATAAAATGTACCTATATAATATTATGTGTGTAAGATATGCCATTTTTGTCATTGATATAGTGTATTAACATGCTCTGTGTTGGTTATTCGCAATATATGCTGCATTACGGGCTTACAAGTTCTGATATTACATTGTTGTTATTGTTTACATGTAAAGATAATACAATTATTTGAACCACTGATGTGTTTATTAAAATTTATACCTTGTATTAATTTCTTGTTCGAGATTTCTTCTTCTCTTCCGTGGTACATGGTCATCTACTGGCAGTCTCTTTAATAGCCGTCTGGCTGGCGTGACTGTGTGGCCCAAGGCTTCTACAGGCAATGGGTCAGGGAACTGATCTGTTGGTTTGCCTTCTTGGAAATGCTATAACAATACAAACGCAATACTGGGATCTGGGCATTAAATTAATAAAACAACAAAATTTTACCGCACTGGACATCAAATAACTACGAAATATAAAATGGATGAATATCTGTTGTATTGTTCTAGAGCTACTGAGTAATGTTGCCACGTTTTTATTACACTTACGTCAACATAACACTGCAATCATCGGACAAAGCTAGAAAACCTTTAATCTGATCTGTGTCATAAAACTGGCCATGTTTACATCCCTCCATATTTGGCAATGTTGACAACACGTGCAGCATAAATTAATACAAAACCGAATTCTATTGGTCATACATGACCTCATAGGTTTTTTATAACTGTTATTCGATTGCTAAAAATAACTAGTCAAGCGTCTATCTAAAAGCAAAATACTAAACCGTATAGTAAATCAAAGGGTTAAAATGACAAATATACCTTTGTACAGACGAACATGTGGTAATTGTCGTTGGCAGTGTTGACATTAAGTTGATCGTGGGGACGACCGCAGGCCTTTATCCATCTCTTACACTTGTCGAGATCACGTTTTGGCTTAGGAAATGCTATAAATTCAACTCCTCCAGCTAATCTCTCTGGATACCGACTGTTAGAGTTGCATAAACCCCATTGACACCGTTTAACCATATTGTATTTACGTTAATTTCAAGGAAAATAACAAAATATGTAGAACAATAGTGTGAACCTCGACATTCAGCTTGTCGAGGAAAATGGCGGACAAATCGTTGGCAACCGGCTCCCCGAATTATTGATCGCTGATTGGTCGATCGATATTTAGATAAGAATTTGATTTGACGGGTGGCGAGATGTTAATTGCGAAACCTTATCATAATAATTGTCCAATTAGGTAGGATTAGTTCATCTTGGTGAAGTAATTGTGTTTTATCTAAAATATCAAAATGCAACACGTAAACATATGTTGATACATGTAAAACAAAACGGATTTTTGGACACTTCAATACTGGGAGAGCGACTGATATTAATGCAGCAGTCCATATAATATAATACAATGCATTGTAAATTGGCAATAGTTCTAATGAACGTTACTGGATTTAATTCGACTAAAAACTGTTTCTTATTTACGAAAGGCATTTTATAATGTCTATGTTCTAAAACGCTTGGTACGAACGGAATAGACAATGATGTACATGATGATTTACTCCACAGGCATCACCAGCTATTGCATTCAAAAACTATACGATAACAAGTTACCGAAACGTTATTATGTTGCTGATTTCGATGCGGGTTTTTTTGCATTTTGATCGGTTAGATGTCCATTAGAAGTAATTTCTGCAATGTTTTATTTTTATTAACATATTTCTGGAGTGCGGCTTTAAATGTCGTAATGAAAAGTGTACATTGCCTAGGTGTTAAGTACCAGTATACACAAAACAAATATACCGTTTTATATTTATTTTATGTTCCATGAAGAACCGTTTGTATTTAAAAATAGTTTTAATATTTACTATATTGAATAACGTTGATGTATTAAAACACACACACACACACTTAATTAGTGTTCACGCGTACTGAAGCATACATGAACCTTCATTAAATATCCCCTGTTACATTGAGATTTACCTGTCACAAGTTAATATATAATTATGTCAATGGGACGAACACCTATTGGATACAGTGGGTCAAAACTCAAGTACAACATCCAACATATACATGATCGATTGTATTTGTAATTTTGTCTCGTTGGAAATTAAATATGATGTACAATTTAGAGAGTAACACATTGAGTTGGCAGAATGTTGTACATTTACGAAATAGAAAACCACCCTGAGGACCCTATGGCATTGAATTACCTACTTTACTATATAAATGACAATCAAGCGTTTTTGACTGTTTACCACTTTGTTGAAATAAGCTCCTCCCAACTAGCAACATTTCGTTTTATGGTTTTGTTGTGTTATGTAGCCCTCATCATAATTTAAAGGGGAGCAACCTGCGCAGAACGTTGCGCAATATGACTTACTGTTACAAGCAGGACCCAGATTAATGATTGTTCTATTTTGTAGTTGGTTATCGTTATGTTAGTTTGCATGGAAAATAAAACAATTACATGTTGTATTGTATTTATTATTGGAAGTAGATAACTAAACATATAATTAATAGTAATTTGGGAACGAATGGCCACCGGAAACACTTTGCGAAACCGAAATTTCGCAAACTTCAGTACCCTTTTTCTTTCAGATATTACTTTTTTACATGAAGTGTGCATTAAAGTGTTTAATTGTGATCAATAATTGATGTTTTTCACATAAAAATTGCATTTCTTTCATTATGAAATGTTTGTGCAAAATTGGCTTTCCCATGGGATTTTTTAATTTTCCCACGGGGATTTAACGCGTATATCAGAAACCATCAGCACTTTTAAATTCAATGGCTGTGATAGCGCATTTTAGCTCAGTACATAAAACCATACATAGCGCAATTCATTACTGGAACTGTTTGGCCCGCCCCGGGATCATTTGATCGGTCCTGTTGTCCGCACTGTTGGAAGCCCGGCCCCTACCTAAACACAACTCTTCCATTGGTCAATGGCTCAAGCGAGCCTGACTAATTAAAAGTATGAAACGAATAAGAGCAGACCGCTCGGGTGTTGACTGGCTAACAGTAGTTACCCGTATTGAATTGAGACCCGCCAATAGGTCCCCTGATGACTGTTTTATTATTTGTTTGAATAATATTATTTATGTTATATTTTATATTATATCTTCATAACATATTTCTTGAAATATCCACAAGTAAGCATATGCATGCACTGCAAAGTCTAATTTCAAAATGTATTGCCTAAACATTATACAATGTTATAGCACATCAATATTATAGCATATCAATAATATTGACGCAGCGATTATACCACGTTTTCAAGCATTGTAATACGAAAGTGTTGAGCATCACATACATACAATAATGTAATAACATTTATAAACAAGTCAGATAATTATTCTAATAAATGCAAATAACATCTCGGAAATTGTACAAGTGTAAAAATGTACATGTACAAATGTAAATTAAATATCGATTCTTAACTTCTCGGCGAAATTTTGAAAGGTGAACCGAATGTGGATTGTAATAGCGACTCCCTATATTGAACCTTCGGCAAACTAGTAAAAAAACGTTATTCTGTTTTGATTTGATTCATGTGGCATGAGTGACAAATTCGTTTGTTCACGACAATGTGTGTGCATCTACGTGTTTTTTATTACGTTCTAAACCTTGCAATAGCAACTTTTCATGAGTTTTAATTACTATATTGTAGTGTAGTATATTGTAGTGTTACTGTAGGAATTTGTCACCATTGTTTATTAATATTTATAAAAGCGTAAATAATATGCTAATTATTAAAAAAAATTCTCTGTATTACACAATGAAGAAATACAATGATTTAATGTTTAAGTTTTAATGTCTGTTTTAATAATAATTTGTGCGTATATTATTTTAAATAAACAACAAGTATATTGTCCACACATACTCATGGGAATTAATTAACTGTATATTATAATATTGTTTGCTGCTCAGTGTCTAACTTAATATTGAAAAGACCTACCCAAAATAACATTCATATTTAGCTTAATATATATATCTAATTTGCGCGATATTGTGGGAAACCTTTAAACGGAAAATATTTATAGTTTTTTGTTGGTTTTGTTTTCTTTGTCAAGTATAACTTCACATTCAAATTGTCACCCGCAGAGGTTGATGGCCGTAAGTGTTATCGGTTACTATGGAAACAGTGTCGATTTTATTGCCGAATACTGATAAGAAGGTTAGTTACCAGTAATTCCAATTTCCATAGGGTCCCATTATAAAACGGCAAACTTTCCAAGCATTTTTCTAGCATTTCCTTTATTTCAGATTGTTCAAGCCTGGTATCAATTTAAATATCAATCTGTCCTCTTCCAAAATTTGCAATAAGAAAGATATGTCATATTACTTCTAAGAAAATGCAACTCACTTGAATGCAGACACCGGTAGAAAACAGGGTTTCGGCAGTCATATTTCGACAATAGCCCCATACCACAGTAAACACACTCCAAAAGTTCACCTTTCAAGTTAGCCTCCAATGAAATGCACCAAAATGTTACAGACACGCACAGGATATTAGAAATAACCACAAAAGGCATGTCTGCGATACCTAAATGGATTTTATGCCAGAAGAGGAGAGGAACTCTTTAGTAATAGGCACTACTTTTGAATGGACCACGGAGGGATACACAATGATTTACTGGTATCTAACCTAAGAAGGATGTCTGTGTAGCCTGTTAAAAATAGAAGTGAAGAATATGTTATTGTCTAAAATATTATGAATAAAACATTTAATGTATCATTTAGATGTAATTTTTATCAATAAAGTGCATCGAAGTTTTTAATCATCGCATAATTGAATAAAATAAATTATTCGAGCTTGTGCATACGAAATTTCCGGTAGCGCCAAAAATGTTCAAAAGTTGTACCTTTGTAAACGTAAATAACATTACTTTTGAACTATGTTCGATGATATCTCACATTATCAGTCTGCAATTGAAATGCATGCACTTATCGTGTGTAGAGAATAGTTGTAAACGCGTTTTTTGGGGTATTGTCCATTTTTGTTTTGCATTCGCCATGCATTTTCGCGATGACAGTCGTTTGTTTTCAATTTTGTGACATTATGTTGGAAAATATTGCAGGGTATACAGAAACTTTGCTGCACTGTTGAACTGTAAACTATCAAGTTTACAATTTCATTATGATTCTATATTAATAAAAAAGTTTTTCTATTCAAGGTGAGGCACCTTTGAGTTGTCATGTTTGGTGGGCAGACAGTTGACATTCACAAGGAGGTTGCGTTTTACCAGCTGGCGAGGCAATTCAATATGAAGGTGCTAAAGAGAAATTTGCGGTCCTTCAGCTTTGAATTACTTGTATAGTAAGTCTAGTTCATGTTTTATAGAATACGCGAATTGTAGTTTCATTAATATGAATGTCATGTAGATGTCCAAAAAGATACATAAATGTTCCAAAGTACTAGCATAATGTGATACAGGCAATACGATAAATATTTTCTTATATGTGATTTTTTTGTCATCCCAAAACATCAAAGCAACTCTCCAATAATCAACACTTGACAAAAAATATTTTTGCCAGAGTCGAAAATGTTATGTTGAGCAATTCAGAGGGGGTATTATAGCGAATTGCCACAATAAAGATTCGTCACATAAAGATTCGCCATAGGTTCGTAACAATTCGCCACACTAGTAAAGTTCTGCTATTAGTTCAACTGTTGAACACGTTTAATTCGGTGTTTGTAACATAGATAATTGGTGCTAATTGTAATTGATGTGGTTTGACGCCAAGTGAACGATTGCAGTTTGTTATCGTAATCATCTGTTAACGCATTTTTTTAGAAATATAATATCCCGGGCCAAGTCTAGTAAAAATACTTTATTTATTTCAATCAGAACAGAACACAATGTTCTTAAACATTAGCATATTACAGCTCATCATTTATTTCAATCATTTTACAAAATTAAACATGCATAAATGCGCATACATGAAAGAAAAATATCGTACGAGTAGTACTGGTATATTAAACTTCTAATATAGTTTCTAAACAATAAATCATAAAATGAATATCATAAAGGTTTGAGTAAAAGTACGTAATTAACTGTTGAATGGGTTTTCCCTTTTATCCAGAGATCTATTAATTCATTTTTATTTGGTAGTAAACTTAATGAAAATTGAATATTGAACTACTTTACAACATGTGGATAATGTGTTTGCAATCACATATTTGTACATGTGCAACATTGGCACTTCAAGAGGCTGAGCATGCTATTTGCTGGTCGAAACACCACTGGACATTTTGAAACTGTTTTAGCAAAAAACTTAAATTCCTTCTGTTTTTGTAGGAAAAGATTGTTAGGTGAGAATATGACATGAGTATTAAATGTATAAAGGACACGACTGCATAGACTTGATATTTTAAAGTTTTAAATTTGATAACATGCTTTGTATAGTTGTGGTGCATGATCATAATGTTGATTCAAATGTTTGTTGAGAATATATGTGTTTTTTTTTTCATTCGCAAGTCATTGGTTACCCAGGTAGTGAAAATGGATCCGGGTACTCGTCAAAGCTTATCTGACCCGAGGGTATCCGGGTACACTTTTAACTTAAATTGATAGTTAATCCTTGACACAATAAAATTCATGTAACAATAATCGTCGTAGTCGTCGACATTGCCATCATTCTCAATATTGTACATAGTGCATTATAAAGTACAAATTAAGAAGCTTTATTAGTGATGTTGTATTCATCATATATCTTTAAATGCAACTTATAAAAAACACACACATTTCCTTTAAATTATAATGATCACCAATTTCTACCAAATATCTTTGTTTTAATCATCAAAGTAGTGTGGCGAATCATCATGAACCTGTGGCGAATAGTTATGAAACTGTTGCAAATCGGTATTAAACTGTGGCGAATCGTTATTAAACTGTGGCGAATCGTTACTAATTCTTCACAGGGAATAGAAATAACCTAGCTTGGTCAAATATTTTTTTACAAGGGAAGTAATTGAAATGTTTACATATTCTGTCAAAAAAATCTATACCGCGACTTATTATTGATTTTGTAACTGATAGTTTTTACCTATTGTTTATTTGTATGTACGTATCAATTTTGAAGCATACCACAAAGACTTGTGGACCGTGATGAGGCAGCCAAAAATTCTACCGCAAATGTTGTATGTACCACCAGCCTACATTATGCTACTCCAAGGTCAACTACATCCCAAATGGCTAATATGGATGGATAGCACAAGTACCAAAGAACAGAATGGTATGGGTCACTAGATTAACCGAATGCGCATAGAAACTTACCGAAAGCCACCAGGAATGCACAACAATATATTAACAAGTTATTAACGGTTTCATAATATTCATAATATTCATAATATTCATAATATTCATCATATTCATCATATTCATCATATTCATCATATTCATCATATTCATCATATTCATCATGTTTTATTCATGAGGTAGTACTATAAGCACTAATACTGTGTAACAGTAAATACTTTTAAATAAAAATATCAGTATTTCTAATGTTATAAGTTCATCGTTTTTATAGACAATTTAGGGATTTTTCTACAGCGGAATAGAGGCCCCCTTTTGGCCCTGCCCTTCTGCCCTTTTGTACCGCCCTTCTGTCCCTAGCCCCGCCCTCCTATGCCCTAATATATTAAAACTACAAACCAATCAGCAAATAGTTCACATTAAAGGCTAGTGTCAATCATATTCTTGTGTATTTGCCAAGGAGACCCTTTGTCGTTCGTAACGAGCTCTCATGGTGCGAATGACACCTTCATTTCCACATTATTTACACACCATTTTGACTCCTTTGTTTAAAAATATACTACTAAAGCTAATTGAAATTAGCCAATATAGGTTTTAATTGAATTCTTCATATATAGACTGCCAAACTGCTAAATTAAACGAAGGTGCTAACAACACAATTATGTCATTTTGAAAACAAAGGATTTCAGTTAATAATGTAGTTATTTAGCTGAAAATTGTCACAGAGCAAATAAAGGTTCAATAAAAACACTTTTACCCAGTTAGAGAATGTTTACAAAACAATAACAATTGTGTTAAAGTAGAGGACAATTCGTTTGCGAGTGGCTATATTTTCGGACGAACAATTTCGGATGCTTAATTTCTATGGTCCTTATCAGTGACTGTTTTACCTTTTATTTTGCTTGAAACATTTTTTTTAACATGGTTAGTTTAACTTGGGTTTATATTTGATACCATTTGGTTTACTGCACTATTCTTGAAATATTTTTAAATAAAAATATTGTATTTTCAATGCAAAAATATCATTTTTATTTTTTATTTTTACTATTCTTGCGTCTTTTAAACACTATCAAATACATAATTTATTTATTACAATGCAATGCCATCTGTGTAGAATTAATCACTGGTACATTTATATAATAAGTTTTCAATGTATTTTGATAAATAAATTTATTAAATATGAAATGAAAATCAGTGTAATTCCAAAAATATTCAAAACAGTATTTAATTAAAACAAGTATCTACAATGGTATTTTTATACTATAGAAAAACTAAATTGTATAATGTGTTATATCTTATAATTTTACAATATTGTAATAATAATAATAATAATAATAATAATAATAATAATAATAATAATAATAATAATAATAATAATAATATCTACAACAAAAGCGCAAACGTTACGCGCGCGATTAAAAGTGCCCTTCTGAACAAAAATGGTTCCTCACCCTTTTTGGCTGCACTTCGCCCTTTTTAAGGTGCTTGAAAAATCCCTACAATTTAATACGTTCATTCCTTTGCGGAATAATAATTTTGCTTTGTTTGTCCAAGGATTGTAAGTAAATTGATTGGATTAAGCAACCATGTGCTATTATTTACCACAGAAATATAAACCCAAATTGGTCAACTCGTTCCTTGATTGACACGTATCTACTGGTCGATTCGGACAGAATAAACTTTATAAGGTTGTAATATTTGATCTAAAGTCAATTATCGACAGTAGCTATATACTTGATAATGTTTGATACATACGAGGACGTTTTCTAATGATATGTATACTAACAAGATAACTATTTAATATTTGTTTATATTCATGCACGAAAATTAACTGCAAACTTGTCATCGTTTTATACTAAATTATTATTATTACTTAGCGAATAATAGCGTTACTGTAATAAATATTGCAAGTTCAATTAAATTTTGTCTATCTTTGTATAGTGACCGATTTTAATGTTTAGCCTATAATGTTTATTACCATAAGTGTTATTGGCTACTGCGGCAACTGCGATGGATTATTACAGATTACTAATAAGAAGGCTATCTATGTCCGTTTTATTGCCGAATACTGTTTGGCCTTTAAGATCAATCCTCCTCCTCCTCATTATCATCAACATCATGATCAACATCATGATCAACATCATGATAATGATGATAATAATGATGATAATCATGGTGATCATCATCATCATCATCATCATCATCATCATCATCATCATCATCATCATCATCATCATCATCATCAGGAGCATCATCGTCGTCATCATCATCAGCATCAGCATCAGCATCAGCATCAGCATCATCATCATCATCATCATCATCATCAGGAGCATCATCATCATCATCATCATCATCGGGAGCATCATCATCATCATCATCATCATCATCAGGAGCATCATCATCATCATCATCATCATCATCATCATCATCATCAGGAGCATCATCATCATCATCATCATCAGGAGCATCATCATCATCATCAGGAGCATCATCATCATCATCAGAAGCATCATCATCATCATCAGGAGCATCATCATCATCAGGAGCATCATCATCATCATCAGGAGCATCATCATCATCATCATCATCATCGTCATCATCATCAGGAGGAGCATCATCATCATCATCATCATCATCATCATCATCATCATTATCATCATCATCATCATCATCAGGAGCATCGTCATCATCATCAGGAGCATCATCATCATCATCATCATCATCAGGAGCATCATCATCATCATCATCATCATCATCATCAGGAGCATCATCATCATCATCATCGTCATCATCAGGAGCATCATCATCATCGTCATCATCAGGAGCATCATCATCATCATCATCAGGAGCATCATCATCATCATCATCATCATCATCATAATCAGGAGCATCATCATCATCATCAGGAGCATCATCATCATCATCAGTAGCATCATCATCATCATCAGGAGCATCATCATCATCATCAGGAGCATCATCATCATCATCATCAGGAGTGTCATTATCATCATCAGGAGCATCATCATCATCATCAGGAGCATCATCAGGAGCATCATCATCATCATCAGGAGCATCATCATCATCATCAGGAGCATCATCATCATCATCATCATAATCAGGAGCATCATCATCATCATCATCATTATCAGGAGCATCATCATCATCACCAGGAGCATCATCATCATCAGGAGCATCATCATCATCATCAGGAGCATCATCATCATCATCATCAGGAACATCATCATCATCATCATCATCATCAGGAGCATCATCATCATCATCAGGAGCATCATCATCGTCATCATCATCATCAGGAGCATCATCATCATCATCATCATCATCATCAGGAGCATCATCATCATCATCATCATCATCATCAGGAGCATCATCGTCGTCATCATCATCATCATCATCAGCATCAGCATCAGCATCATCATCAGCAGCATCTCTACCATCAGCAGCAGAAGCAGCAGCAACAGCAGCAACAGCAGCAGCAGCAATACTGTATTCTTATTTATTATTCATTCATATATGAATTTAGAAATCCAATTAAGTAACAAAATAAAAGCTGAAAGAAAATCTAAAGTTACATGATAAGCGCAGCAAAAAAGTAAAAACCTAAATGATCATGTATATATAGATTTTGTGCTAAGTTCATTTTTATTGATGTCGCGTCTTTATTCATGAAATTGTGTTATAAGCACTGTACAAGTAAACACTTGTACATTAATAACTGAGTTTATTAAGAATAGAAAAGTAAGTTTGTGTGCGAAAGCATCGCTTATATAGACAATGCATCTTTTTAATATGTGCATTCCTTTGCGGAATAACAATATTGCTTTTAAATGCAATTTGAACAATTAATTGTGATGGTAAAGACTTTCAGATTGTATAATTTCTAATAAACCAGAAGTCAGTTATCTACAAAGGCCGTATACCAGATGATGCTGGATACAAATGATAACGTTTCTTTAATGATATGGATTCTAACAATACAAATATTTAATATTTTGTTTTTATTATATGCTATTTAGTGAATTAGAGAATTGTATTGGTTAAATCAACTGTGATTTGTTCACTGTTGAAACAGTGAAAATATACGAATTTATTTTTTCACTTCAGTGAAAATGTAACATGAAACGCACTATTTTTCTATCAATCGCATCGATCTACCAGTAGAAGTTTACCTTCCTTGGCAAATGTACAGTATTTACATACAGTTGTTTACAGAAAACACATAATAAAATTCAACAACAATAACATTTAAAAACAACTACGCACATGGCATGTTTTCCCACCATAGTTATTATAAACAAATTTAAAATCATTTGTGACGTCATTTTTATGACGTCAGAATACACAAAGCTTATCTCGCACAATTTTATTTATTTATTGGCCAAAAGCATAAACTAAACATAAAAACATTTGATTTCGGGGTAAGATTGTATTTTATTTCACTCATGATCATAGAAAATGCATATTTTCACTCGTAGCGGCGCTACTCGTGAAAATACAATTTTCTAAGAGCACTCGTGAAAAAATATAATACGATCTTATACCGAAATCAACAAATATCCTCTACATATAAATTAAAGGACCTTGACATTTTATTTTTCACGATTGTAAAAGTATGACGCTAAGCGGTATCCAACTAAAGAAAAAGTCCCCATTTGCAGAAGCGACTACAGTAGCATAATCAGTACCGGCACCGCCACCACGTCCGCAACTATTATCTTCAGCTACAACAACAACAACTACTACTACTACAACTACTACTATTATTACAACTACTACTACTAGTACAACAACAACAACAACAACAACAACTACTACTACTACTACTACTACTACTACTACTACTACTACTACTACTACTACTACTACTACTACTACTACTACTTGATCTACTACTACTACTACTACTGCTACTGCTACTACTACTACTACTACTACTACTACTACTACTACTACTACTACTACTACTACAACAACTATCACTACCACTACCACTTCTACTATTACTGCTTCTGCTACTGCTACTGCTACTACTACTGCTACTGCTACTGCTACTGTTACTACTACTACTACTACTACTAGTATGTGCATTTTGGAAGGGAAAATTTTCCTTATTGTCCTTATTCACTGCATAAAACATACAAATATGCAACCAGTACATAGTAAAAACATAAAAAAATATATAACACTATAATTCACTATTTGCAGAAAAGCATTTTACTATTTGTGGGAAGTTTTAAACCGTTGATTGTGTAACGTTTAATTGTTTCTTAGTTTATTTGCTTAGGAAATAAATTTAGAAACATTAATGAAAGTATTGTTTGATGTGAAAGATAATCGACTTTCCGCCCTAGACTAATCACAACCAATCAACATAAAAATATTAATTTTAATTACCGTTCATATTATAACCAAACTAAAAGTACATTCTGTATTGTAGTGGTGAAACAATATTTGACACTTTCTCACCATCATCATTATCATCATCATCAGCAGCAGCAGAAGCATCAACACCATCATCATCGTCGTCATTATCATCATCATCATCATCATCATCACAAACATCATCATCAGAATCATCATCATGATCATGATCATGATCATGATCATTATCATCATCATCATCGTCGTCGTCGTCGTCGTTTTCGAGGTCGTCTTTATCATCATTATCTATTTCTTCTTCTATTTCGTCTTCTTCTTTTTTTTCTTCTATTACCTCACCAGCATCACCACCACCATCGACCTCATCGTAAACGTCGTTGTCATTGTCATGAAAAAAATACACTATAGATTTTGTATCGAGTTTTTATAATAGTCGTCTAGTTGTATTGATGCAATATATAAAAGTATATATGGATGCATGCGTAAACTATAATTCTATTTCAAAATATATATAAGGAATATATACGAATCGTCCCCAAAATTACATTCTGATAAGTTGCCTCTAAGATGTTAACTGACGTGTCAAAATGGCAAACTCTCATAACCATATATTGTGTTGTCAGAGCATCCAACGTACGTTGTTCGTTATTTTTAAAGATCTGTTTATTTTAATAAAATAAATAATCAATTATTGGAGTATTAGTTGACATCCCCAATTGTGATTTAAATACTGTGGCATAAGTCAGTATCAGTGAATAAACAATGTCATTGGGTATACATTTACTTAGTTCATCTACCTATGTTGTCATTAAATTTGAGCTAAGTAATTTTGCCAGATGACTAAATAATAATAATAATAATAACAATAATAATAACAATAATAATAACAATGATAATAATAATAATAATAATAATAATAATAATAACAATAATAATATTAATATAATAATAATAATAATAATAATAATAATAATAATGATAATAATAATAATAATAATAATAATAATAATAACAATAATGGTAATAATAATAATAATCATAATAATCATAATAATCATAATAATCATAATAATAATAATCATAATAATCATAATAATCATAATAATCATAATAATAATAATTGAACAATTAATAACAATAATAATAATACTAATATATATAAATAATAATAATGATAATAATAATAATAATAACAATAATAATCATCATAATAATAGTGTTTTTTATAAAAAAAGATAGTGTTTATTAATAGTGTTTAACAATTAATATACCTAAATAATAAAAATAATATTAATAACACTACTAATTTTACTACTAACAACAACAACAACAACAACAACATTTATTTCAGCGATAAAGCTTACAAAAAAGCTTCTAGCCTACAATAGTAAATATATAAATACTTCTGGTTCAGAATACTGTAATTTATTATTTGATAAAGGAGGAAGCAAACTATTTATCGTGTTGAAGTTTATTAATAGTGTGAAATCTGAAAATGTTAGTGTTACATTATTAATTGATTGAATGAAAACTTTAATATGGATATGTTTCTGATATATTACAAATGTTAATAAGTTTTAATCAATTTAAACAATTTAAACCATTTAATAGATAATGTGAAAAAAGTACCATAATACTATACAATGTGTTTATGTAACAGATAGTATATGTATGTACAGTTGCACAATAATATGGATATGTTTCTGATATATTAAAAATGTTAATGAGTTTTAATCAATTTAAACAATTTAAACCATTTAATAGATAATGTGAAAAAAGTACCATAATACTATACAATGTGTGTATGTAACAGATAGTATATGTATGTACAGTTGCACAATAATATGGATATGTTTCTGATATATTAAAAATGTTATCAGATACTTGTATGAAAGACAAAACAAGTTACACAATAGGATGCAGCTATTTTTAATTAATTAAAAATACGAAATATACTCAAATGGAGTTAACATAATAAATGGAATAAAATACTTCATTAATGAGCAAACATGTTTTTTCAGACTTAACTCGCTATACGCTTATTGTAGGGTGTTAATCCTTAGGGTAGCTCCTATTTACGAAAGCAAAACAATAGGTGCCGTTAAGGAACATAGTAAGTAAGAGTACATTAATACATTAATACTTTAAAAAAGTGATCTCCCTTTATAACAGCGCCTATGACCAAAAACGAAACAATAGGGGCTATAAGGGGACACCAAAGGTATATAAAAATATACAGGTCGCGGTGGCGTAGTGGATGTGGTGTCCGCCAGACAAAAATATACTAATAAACAAAATGTAGCATATATCAAGTTTTTATTTAATAATAAACAAGAGGAGTATTATGGTAAGTCTATACTTCTATGAAGAATAACTTAGTGATTTCGTGATGAGTAAAATCAATGAACGATTAATCACTAATAAGTTCTTCCCTTAAATTGTTTGCATAGTATATATATTTTGCTATGTTTTGTAGATCATTTTTATTTGTTGTGGACATGAGAATCTTAAATTTTGTTATCGTTGGCAATCTGCAATAGTAAGGTTTGAAGTATTTCCTTCTTAGGTGAGAATATAAAGGACACGTTAGCATAAAATGATATTCGTTTTCTATTAGATATGAATTACATATTTTGCATTTTCTGTCTGCTCTATTTATACTATAATAACGTCCTTGTTCAATTTCTAGGTTGTGTGATGATAGTCTGAATTTACTTAACGCTATTTTATATTTATTTTGTTTTATCATGTGTAAGTATGGTTCGAATTCAAAACTACTTTTAAATGTGCAATACGTGCTTAGCCTACCAGATTGATTAATATTACTTTGCCATTCCTGCTTGAATTGATCTAATATCCTGAGTTTTATGTTATCTAATGATGGTGTAACAGTGCTTTGGTTTATCCATACCTCTGCAAGGCCCATTTGTTCCAACATTTCTTTTATTTGAGATGCCCAGTTATTTTTATTGTAATTTACTCCATTTTCTGCGTCTGTTTTTAGCATAAGATATACCTTTTTTATTATGCTGTTTTCATGCGAATTTATAATTTTTATCCAGTATCGAAACATAATAATTTTCGGTGTTCATACAGTGGTATTCTGCCAAGTTCGCCATACAGGCCCATAAAGTTAGTTGATGTTTTTACGCATAGTAATTTTCTTAAAATTTTTGAATGGATTTGCTCAATGTCTTTTGCCTTATGTTGACCCCATACTTCAGCGGAATAGTTTAGAATTGGAGATATTAATACGTCAAATAATTTTTTTTAATTTTTCTCGTGTTTGAAATTCATACTGATTGAAAACGGAAAAAAGTTTATGCATGGTTCTTGATGCGTGTTCTGAGATGCACTTTTGAGTTCTGTTCTAACAATAATACTTATAATTAATACTAATGTTAATACTTATACTGATAATACTAATATAACTAATAATAATAATAACAATAATAATAATAATAATAATAATAACATTAATAATATTAATAATAATAAGTATAGTGTTTATTTATTTATGTTTGCTATTTTTATATAATTATTGTTATGATAATAATAATAATAATAATAATTATTATTATTATTATTATTATTGTATTTATTATTAATATAATTATTATTTTGAAATATGAATTGTTTACACATATCCACGATCAATTAACTGAAAAATATATAAACTAAATAAATAAATAAATAAAACTTTAAAATGGGAAAAACGAAAAATCCTATGGGAAAATGGAAAAATCCCACGTGAAAGCCAATTTTGCACATAAATTACATACTGAAAGAAAATATTTTAAAAACATCAATTATTAATCACAATTGAACGTTTTAACGAATACTTTACGTTAAATAGTAATATCTCCAAGAAAAACGGTACGTATGTTTGCGAAATTTCGGTTTCGCAAAGTTTTTCCAGTGGCCTTTAACGGTCAAATTGTTTTCTTTCAGTACCCCCTGATACTGTTATCAAATGCTAATAAAATATATGTATTATAGTGAGCAGCCGGAAGCCACAAACTGTATGTGGACCGAAGGACATATTTTTGTGGGTTCAATATATTTGGGATGTTGAATTTTCCATAATGTTATATTTTCCTGACTAATTAGAATTTACTTAAAAGTTTACTACCGCTAGCTATTACATTAAAAACGCTCATTATAACATTTTCCTGAGACTTCCTAATTGGCCCTAAAGCCAATATATTTAATGTCAGTTATGCCTTTGATTAGCTACAACTTTCAATTCAAATTGTATCTATATTATACAGATTGTAAACCGTTCCTCCATTAATAACTAGACATAATTAGAAACGTGCTAGTTATACCAGAATATAGCTTAAAATATAATGTTATAAATAATAAATCAAAATATACAATGTAGTTACACGAAATATATGAACATAATACTTTATATGAATATGCTAGCTAAACCTAGGTGTACCATGTAGCACAAAGAATGACGGTGTGTATCAATTCCAAAATAATATATATGATTGGGGCCGTTTTCGGAATCCATGAAAGGAAATCAGGTAAGACAGCTCAACACGTTTAAGACGTATTAAAATACAAGTTCTTTCCTTCCGTCATATAACAGAAAACTACTGAAATCTGAAATTGGTCAAAACAAATCATATTATCTGCAAACATGTAGGCCGAGGCAAATGAGTTCACGTCTATTTCAAACTTTTGAACTTCTCATCGACTTTGAGATCCACACTAACCTAGATTACGTAAACGCGTGATTGCCGGATACAGCCGCTACGTAGAGACAATTATATTCGGCAAAAAATGTTGAACAATATGCGATTAATAGTACACAGTCATTTTGTATTTTAATCGGATTTAAGGAAGGTATTTTAATTTTATTACAATTGCTATATTTTCTGATAGAAACCACACAACAATTCATATGTTAAACAACTGTTTATTGTACGACTCAAAACAAAGTCAGGTATTCTAGGCGTATATATGTGCAATGGCAACAATAATCAATATTGGGAGTTACTTACTTGTGTACTTAATAATTCATAGATTTGTCTAATAAACGCATGCATCTAGCCGACAGTTTCGATCTCAATCGTTTTCTTCAAACGCCAAATAATCAATAGCTTAACGGCTCTGTGAATATGATGACGTCATCGTATTGAACTGGTTCTGTCTGGCTGTAAAGTGTGTCTGCAATTAAACGTCGTTCGGTGTAACAGGTTCTGTCTGATGGGAAGTTGTAATTGTACGCGTAGATGTTAATTTTTTTAGTCAAAGAGACTATTAACGTTAAGATAAAACACTTTAATATATACGAAATCCTGTTTCTGCAAGGTTAATTGAATCGTAGTGTGACGATGAGACTGCGAGACAAAAACGTTTGATTATTTTATGCTTTCCAATGATTCACTGGGAAATATCAGTGAAATACAATTGGTAATTCACTGATTTTAAACAGTGAAAATTACCGCACTGATAATTAATCCGATTTAATACAATAATGAAACAGACCGTCAACGATGCCGAGCTCAAAATTGTAAATTGACGTTATATTTAGATAGCAATTAAAATGTTAAAAACGGTGGAAAAAATAAAATAAAGATCATAGAAAATATATAAAAATATCAATATATATGAGTACTCGTGAAATAAAATACGATCTTACACCGAAATCAACAAATATCGTCTATTTTCTGCAGGTTTTGGGGTTTGATAATACTTGGTACTAGAAATTAAATAAACAAATCTATAACTATCGTCGAAATTGTATGTGTGTGTAAAAATGTTCAGGGCGAATATGCCAAATACACTTCGCCTTTTCGCAAAATCGCCCACTATTACAGAGCACAATTTTACGGGCAGATTCAGGATTCCATAAATATGTGCCTTGTGTATACCACAAATTAAAATAAAGTATTTTGTGTTCGCTATGAGACCTACATTCGTACTGAATGACCATTGTTACAGAAACATGCCTGGCGTTTAAAAAACGATCAATAACGATGTTCGCGTTTTCAATGAAAATTCGACGTTCCATATATATAACATATAGCTGTTTACATTACCGTTAGTTGTAGATTGTTTGGGCAACAATATTAGTATTTTCCAAATTTCGTGTGTCTATGAAATTGTACACAGCGACAATTTTCGTTTAAATATCGCATCGTCGCATAGTGTCCACACACCATACTTTAGTTACAAAGTACATATTTCATATGTTAGTCACCCCTTACAGTCTTTTTTTATATTTATTTTGATTACACGTGGTATAAAACATACAGAAAATGTCAATGCGATTTGAGGTTATACATTATAACTGCAAAACTAAACAGCCAAAATCACAGTTATCATTCAAGTTTATACATAGTTAGAATTGCACGCCGTTCATAAAAAGCATCAATTACGTTTTTGTAGGAATAATAAGCAATTTCCTCCTCGGCGAGTTGATTTGAGAAAAAATGCCAGTATGATTATGGGCCGTATTATATAAATCATTTACGTTTTCACTATAATGTGTAATTGTGTGAGGACAATAATGTCGACTATGAAGGTTGTGTGACATTAATGAACGTGATCAAATGTGAATTAAAACAAAATGCAACATAAGTATGGTAATAATGATTTACTTAGAAAATAGTGCAACCATGTACATATGTCCAGTTGAACAAAACATAATATGCATTTGATCACCCCTCCTAATAGTTGGCACATACCTACGTGTACGCAAATAATACTTTCAATCATTCCATATAAAACTTTATTTGATGTGTTCTGTTTTATTCTACGGACAATCCAGCAAATTCATACGAAAACGTGTACGCGTCCAATGGGTATTATTATTAATCTAAGTAGTTCATTGCGACCATTTTATTTCTGATCGTATCCAATATTCAAATCCCTTTAATACTGACACTTATAATAAATTGATTAAATATTACATTGTGCAGTCTCCATTCAGTATGCAAAACAAAGAACATGTTAACACAAACGTAAATTTGTCTTACAATAATTTCCAGGTATAGACTGCGAAACGAGATTTTATGTTCGTATTCGTCCGTATATCAAAACTTATATCGTCAGTTGCAAATTTAGATCAGTTGATTATGTCTATGCATTTCCAAAGATGCAATAGGAAATTCTATGAACATAGAACGATAACGAACGCATTTATATATGAATCAATCTACAGGGTATATTACCTAGTTAGAAAATCCCCACCAATCGCTCGATATGTTTGCACTAACAACAGCGTTATTTGAAGCAGCAACATCGAGTGACATCATTGCATCAAATCATTAATTAAACTGGATTCTAATGCAAATCCACGTGAACAGAAATTAATTTCCGCAAACAAAGAATGTAAAGCCGCAAACAGAGGACTGTGATTTAACTAAAAAGTCATTTTTGCTCACGAAACTTATATTACACCGTATTTGCACTGAAATACTGCATTGGAGGATAAATATACCAGAGGTTATCAAAAATGCGTAAACATTCTTTATAATTTTAAAACGAACTGTTGCATCTGCGTGGAATTCGCATGGCCACGTAGAGGACATTATTGTAAAGAATAACATTTCCTTGTTATAATTGTTAGTTTATTATAAAAAATAAAGCAATACCCTGGGATATGTTTTTCATACAAATTGTGTTTTATTAGCAAATAATATGAATTTAATCAGTCACGATTACATACTTTCCTTCCATATTTTGAACTGATCCGTGATAGCGAAGTGGTCATTCCACACATTACCAATTTTTTGTAGATGTTAACGATTGGACCTTTCGTTTTTCAAATAAAGAACACGACATATATGTAAAATGTCAAGCGCCAGTTCGCCTATTTAAACATATTTGAAAAATCAATGTATTTTTGCAATTTTTTGGAGATCCCCTCGCACTATCATTATATATAATACGTTACATAATGTTTCTACTTTGCGTATATACAAGTCGAAGGTCCATTATTTAGGTTAATTTCAAAATGCCATTTTAGCGGGCTGACAACAAAGTATAGTGCCCGGAGGCAGCGGGGACTATTTCGTGTGACCGCCCGCTGTAGCTTTAGCCTTCGGCTTTGGTCCTTTCAAAGAGTTTGGGCTGACTGGTCGGTCACTATAATGCTAGGAGGCGCTTAGTGGTCTGTACTATTCCTTAAGTAATTTAATTCCGACTTTGTCTTTCAACACTATATTTATTCTGAATCAATGTACGGCATCCATGGGGTATCAAAGTGAAACAATGTACTCTTAAAATAAAGTCAGATTTAAGTCCCCATATCACAAGACAGAAATGTTTAAAGGATAAGAACGTTGGCAAGAATTTATCAAAATATTTGAGTATTAAAATAAAGTGTGTAATGATGCCCACATGTCTACAATTGAAAATCGAAAATAAAATAAAACTCGGTATAACATTATATTAGATCAATGTTTACTCATCTTATAATACCATCAATATACCACTTTTTATTGACATTTTGCTTGTTTGATGATATTCCTTGGCTATCAGATGACAACTTCATTATTCAATATCCATGTTTTACGCTTTTGAAATTATGGGTAACTAACAAAATCGGGCCGAAATGATCAGCTATAATGTTGTAATAATCTGGAAACTGCTGCACTGTCAACATCCGCATCACTATCAGAGATGATTGGAGATGATAGGAAAATGCGGGTCTTGACACATCTGCAGAATATAAAGTGAACGCACTAATGGTATAAGCTGTATATATTCGATAATATCTATTTTCGAAGTAGGTCTGACACTGGAAATTGCAGTGTCTAGCAGATTTTTTTTTTTTTAAATACCGCCGCCGTGATATAAATAGAAAGAGGATCCCCCGGTGTTAGCCCCCATCCCAATTGCATACTGATTACTGATTACAAGGAAGCAAACAAGAAAGAAAAGTGTGCACTTTACTTCACTTAAAGCTGCTACGTCACAGATAATTAGACATATATAACTGAGGCCAAATAAAGTTGTTTGTAATGTTAACAATGCAATACTCATCAAATGCAGCCAATAAAGCATCACTTAATAGTATAATAACAATACAAATAATAGCGGACTAAACGACACTTTTGGGAAAGCCCTTCTAAAAATAAAAGCTCTATTTGGTGTGAGATATTGAGTAATTGTAATTTCGGGATGTTTATGAATATGCCATATGCGATTCAAAAATTTTTTTTAAACGAGAGATTATATACTAGTATTTTAAATTTTATTAATTTACGTTTGTTGATAGATTTCTTTATTACATAAAATATATTGGAAACAGATGCTCTAACCGCGCCGCTAAAGTTACTTTGCACAAGGTGCTAATTGTAATGTTTGACATATGTTTTGTAAACAACGGGACTCCGGAAGTGAAATTGATTGGCTGTTTGGAGCACGTGGTAATTTCGCAACAACAACCTAAGAGTTATAAATAGTTGAAAAGCGTCTCGAGACGCTTTTGAATCGGTTTGAAAGAATGCATTGTACTTTTTGAACCAGGGTGTTTGGAACTTTTCCTAATATGTCAACACTTTTATTTTTTTCAGTCAGTTCTATTTAACAATATTTTATTTTACTCGATGTCAAACCATTTCTTTTAATTTTTGTCATTTTCCCAATCTGTGACGTAGCAGCTTTAAAGTAGGTATGCATGATCTTACAACAGATATAGTGGCATAATTACAATAAACCAAATTAAAATTAATTAACATATATTTCCATTTAAAAATGGAATAAAAATAAGAACAAATATTGTTTTTATATGCACAATAAGTTAGTTTTTAATCACCAAATAGTTTTTGTTTTGCAAACAACACTCGACACTAGTGCTTGTTGATTTATTCCATATTGAAGTGTTTTCTTCGTCATTGTTATGTTTTTCTGTTTGCTTTCAAGTTTTCATGTCACTTGTATCTGCCTTGTTGACAAACATTGATATGAAAGATCTAATATGTATAAGTCATGCACAACGTAAACAACTATATAAATGTAACGTAGCTTACACACAATTGGAGAAAATCAAAATTCAATTATTTTTTCATTGTACACAGTAAAATGTGTTTATGTTAACTTGTCTTATTAGACCCATTACTGACAAAAATGTATATAAATGTAATGTAAATAGTATTTGAATATATAGCTCATCTTAATGCACTCAGTGCGAAACATGGTGATCTATGTTGTGTTATATTTTGACTGGATCAATTTCCATTTGGTTGACTGGATGAGTTTTCTGATTGTTGACTGGATCAATTTCCCCTTGGCTTCCTTGTGTTTTCAAAATGTCAGAAAGTACTATAAATTAATTTGACATATGAATGGAGTCTAGTTTAGTATGTGTACTGATAAGAAACAAATAATGCCGCCTGCATAAATTTTGTAATTCTGTTGCTACGCCGATGTAATACATTCACTTGTCGCGTCAAAAAAGTAGATCCTTGAAGCCTTCCTTCAGTTCCCACTGCATAAGACTATCGTAACAAAGACATTCTAACAATACAATTGAAATATACTCATGTGAATTTTCTCCATAATAACGTTTTATTGGAAATAAAATAATCGTAAACAATAATATATGTTTTTATCATTTTATATTATTGTTTATATTATTAGACTAATGGATAATTATTAAACAATGCATTTAATGATACCAATTACAGATGGTTTGTTTATAACATTTGTATATTCATTATTGTAGGCTAGAAGCTTTTTTGTAAGCTTTATTGCTGAAATAAATGTTGTTGTTGTTGTTGTTGTTGTTTAACAGTTAACAAACAGTGAAACGCCTTATCTGTGCTTCTGTGGATTTCTAAAAATGTGATTCTGTGGATTTCTAAAAATGTGCTTCTGTGGATTTCTAAAAATGTGCTTCTATGGGTTTCTAAGAATGTGCTTCTGTGGAATTAATAAAATGTACTTCTGTGGATGCCTAGCCACATAACTTGTGTGGGGATTGTTCTTGAAATTATTTCTACGGCTTCTGTGGATGCCTAGCCACATAACTTGTGTGGGGATTGTTCATGAAATTATTTCTACGGCCATTCTCCCCCTACTTCCGATTCAAGTAGGGCAGTTGTTAGTAACTGGCGTAGGTATGTGCACTTAGTACTGGTAAACCGCTTAGATTGGCTCAGCTTGCCCAGAAAATGTGTGAGTAGGTTAACTGACTGCCGTGATAAGAATGAAATACTGTTAAAAACGGCGAAAAACCCCAACAAAACTAATAAACAAACAAAAATGCCTAAAGCATTCAGAAAATCTAAGGATACTATTAGTATCATTAGTTTTGTGCTAGAATAGAAGAAACCTTTTATATTTAAAATCGTATATTATCGGACATAGCCTATAGAAATATGACTTATGGCGCGGTACTCTGTTTGGACCAATTAAGTTTATTATTATGTTTATACAAAATACGAATATAATCTAATCTGACATTCTTAAGGCTATTATTAAAGTAATTGTGAACCAAAAATGTTGTAAAAAATAACACTGATACCTCAAGCAACACTGGGTGTGTTCGTTGTAGGAACGAATATTATTGATTTGAACATAATAACATGGGCGTATAGCACTGAGCTATGTTGGGAACCTTATTTCATTATATCATAGAGATGCTACCATAATGCAAGATTGAAGTGTTATTTTATAATTTCTTTTAACACGACAACAAAGATGTACGTGTGCATTTCTGCATAGGTTAATCTTTTAGAAATCTGGCACAATCATTCACATAATTTCGAATGCACACACAATTATCAAGAATATGTTAATGTAAGACGCTAGCTTCTTTACAAATTCTAAAACATAGATGTAATTAACTATTACTTGTAGAATTTGATGTCAGTATTGTTCATTCGTTTAAACGATCGCTTTTAAATGAATGACGTACATTGAACGTGTGCACTCGTTTGTCCCCGTTTTTTTAAAATTACGACACATGTGTTTTCATGTTTAACTTGGTAAAATAACATTAACAGGTTATGGAGTTCTTTCATTTTTTTTCGGTAAGCCCAACTTCTCAGGTTTTTGCAGTCAAGACATTTAATTACATGTTTCCAAAATACGAAAATATTTGAAGTAGGCCCTTTAAGCAAATGCATACATACACAAGAGGCATAAAAAAAATCTGGAAAGCAGGGCGACAAGGGCATTGATTCTTACTTACAAATGCATGTTAAATGCATGTTAATAGATCTGATTTAATTTGATCAGTTTCGGCATGATACTATTGTTCTGCAGAATGTATCATTTGTTAGCGACTTTCAGAAGTGATCAACCTATGAGTACAGTAGCAAGTAAGATGACTCTATAAGAACCAGGCAAATATCGCAATCTTTGAATTGTTGTTATGAATGTATATATGTCAAACAAATAGCTGGTACTAAAAGGCATTTGAATAACATACGTTTGAAGACTAATAATGTATACGTTCAGTATCATATCATATATAGTCTTTCGGCAAACATTCAAACCCTTAGTTCTTAATACAATCAACACATTTATAATGAAAACACAAGAATATGCAAAGAAACGATAGATGCTCCCCAATGCCGCTTTTACCACTTATTGTGACCACCTTTAATCTATAGACATGATTTAGAAAGAGACACGTACTTTAAAATTCCTGCATCCTTGCCCACATTATATTCCAGACACGCAAACAAGACAGTCTATAATAAAAGGGCAATTACTCCCTGAAAAATTATCAGGCCGAAACTACTGACAATATGCGCAAGTCTTTTTGATAATTATAAGTTTCACTGAATCCAAGTTGTTAGTTCCAAAAACAAAACTATTTATTAAAAAGTATTATTTTAAGGTATAAAGAGGTCAGTAACAAATGAACATTCACCCAACCGGAACGACCTAACAATATGCACATGTCCACCTTTTAGGGATGCTACGTGTAAAGTTTAATTGAATTCGAGACTCGGAAACAAAATATTGAACGGACGGAAAGACGGACATCGTTACGAGATGATACTTAGGGTGGTAACTTATGAACGATAGTTACGTGGCTTAAAATAACCACATACAATCATATACAATATTTTATGTAACATAAAAGACTAAGTCTAACCCTAATTAACAGTTTTCAACTTAACTGTCCGTTAAAGTAGCCTCTTAACCACTCTTCCGTTTGCACAGATGGACGGAATGGCCTTATGGACGGATGTAAGGATATTAAAAAAAGGATAAAATCTTCGGGGTAGAGCATTTTACATAAATCGGACGGACGGACCACCTTGGGGATGATTATAATTAAAGTTCACAAAATAATATTCTACTCAATAAATGTAAATGAACTGGACATTAGTTCCACATCTAATTCAAATAAAACGCAATCATAGCGTTAAATTAACGTTCATACAGAAACCTTTTAAGATTAATTAGATCGGTATTTCGGGAACATTATTAGTAATTGCAATGTTAACTTACCAATGGGATTATAAGACTAATGTCATCAACTATCCATTACTTTAGGAAACCCTATTCAGACTTCCTCCGCACTAAATATTAAAACGGACAAATGTGGTCATTCTCTTTTGAGCACATTACATTAAATTTTGTCCTCGAAATATGAAATGTGATGGATTCTTTCATTAGTTGCCAATACAACATAGAATCAGAAAATTGTACCCTTAGCAAAGGGACATGTTTTCAAAAGCATATCAGGGCGCCAATTACATGAACAAAATATCGACATATTGAAATAAACTAGTTAAAACCTGAAAATCATCTGGTAACAAATCAGATGATATTATCGTGCACATTTTGAGATAATTATATAATAGGGGCACATGGTTATTGGACACTGTGTAAGCGCTATATGCCGTCAACTCAATCGTAGTCGATGTTGTAAAAGTTATGTTGAATAAAAACATATAAGTACGTACTAAGAATCAAAACAGAAACTCACATACAATAATGAATATGGCCAATTGTTATGTTGTTAATCGGGGCAAATTATAACATTAAATGAAACATGGACATTCGATGACAGTGTGTAATAGTCAGACAGTTATTTCCCAGACAATATAACGTTTCCGTAAACTTTCATTAAATATAATGAAGATTTTATTTTAAACCTAGGTTGCAAACATGCAATCATCTTCCAGATCAATACTGTGGCAGTAAATATATAGCTATGGGAAAATATAATATTTATCCGTGTTGATCGGTGTCTAGAAAAGTAAAATGACTCAGTTAAGAAAATATTGTACTAGATTTTACAGACATGGTTTTACAGGAAACGATTTGTTTAAGCCTGCACAATTAATCATGTTAGTTATTATTATTGGTGTGATCGTTCATCTTCTAAATATCAACGACAACGTGAAGGTTTTTGCCACAAACATTTCCCTGTAAAACAATATAAATACATCAAAGGCAATAACGATTTTTTTTTGTGACGTATGGAAGTCTATTTGTATTATCCGCCCATATTCGAAATATGTTTAATAGGAATATGTAGCACAATAAAAATTTGAAATGAAAACATATCTCTTGATTATACGACAAATATACGATAACGCATGTATCTATTATCTTGCGGCACATAACTATTATATGTTAAAAAGCATCTTATTCTCACGAGAAAAAAAGCAATAGCAGTAAGAGTATAGCATTGCTGCGTGTGTGTACTTAGAAACAAATCACGAAGAACATGCATGGCTTTTGAATTTGTTAGTAATAATCTTTCTTCGACGAAGAAGTTTACATTAGTTTTACAGGTAGGTTTCAACGACTGGACCGTTTATTTTCTATTGATGGACAATACATTTATTATCCACTTTGTTTGATTGTCGATCATGATGGAGAATATATTTGCAATCAAATTCTTATCAGATAATCCACAGGTAGATTCAAGTTACATATTAGTTTCATTACTTTTTGTTTATTATGGAGATTTATGGCGGTGATATTTCAGATGTCGTAGTTTAACCTTAATCGTATAGTAAACATCTAACAGGTATTGTCATGATCAAAACCAGATTCACGAAACACGTTTCTATAGTGTACACAAATAAACACTTTTAGCAAAATATTTCTTTAAATCATACAAAACATCCAAAATATTTATCAACAAACCCTTGACAGGCCAATATTCTTAACGCCTAATGAAAGTTACAAAATACGAATAATTGATGAGTGCAATGCCATGTAATGTATTTGAAAATGCATTTAATTTAGAACATACAATTTGATGTGGCAACAATATATGTAAAACATCAACAACATGCTTCTAAATGTTCAAAAAGATGTAAACGCGTTTGTAGACATTATATTACAATCCAATATACTGGAAGAATAGTGAACGTCAATGATAGAATGTCCGGTTATTTAAGGTGCCAGCAAAAAATGCCAGACATGTGAATTTTAATTTAGTAACATTGTAATTTAGCAATATAATGATTTTACCTATACTTAACGTTACCTTTGTTAGTTATATACCGAATAAGAGCATGTATAATACAAAATGTCCACTTACTAGTGAACTTCACTTAATTACTTTCACAAATGTACTAGAATAAATGGAAATATCATTAAACACTGGATAATTATGTGTTCCTCGTGTCAAGCTCATTGAGGTTAACATTCACAAGATAATGAATATTTTATCATCATGCCAGCTTTCACCAGTTCAATCGCGAATACCTACGATTCCTATATTCATCGAGTTGAACTCTTAATATGCCCCACCAGTGCGTGCACTAAACCTGTCCCGTTTTATGCCACGAATAGCTCCATCACAGTTAAAAAGAGGTAATGTCCCTTAACAGGGCATGTCAATTATCACCGTGTATGTTCGTTTGTGTTAACTCGTTTATCATTCTATAGAATTCATCACAGGTTTTTTTGAAATGTCAAACATAGTAAGTGTAGAGACTCTGCTTAATGTATAGACAAGAACTTTGTTCAAATGTGTTAACATCTTTGTAATAATAATGTAGATGTTATGATTTTGATTCATATTATTATTTTATATTCTGAACAAAACAACAACATTGTTATAAAACCGTTTGATTCTAAAGCATAAAGTTGGAAATTTCAAATGTAGACGGTTAATGCGCCATGGATGATTGTTTGTTAATGCATTATGATATAGTTGTTTAATATGATGTTATTTTGTCCACACAGTGCATGCATATTTGCTAGCCATATGTGAACTAATTTGAATTATAAAAACAAAATTTATAGTCATACCAGATAAACTATTCTTATTTCATAATCGTTAACAAATAACAATATGAATTAGATGAAGACAAATGGGGAAAATGATTAAACTTTGAACATCTGCAAGTATACAATATGTATTAATATATAGCTTAACTATTACTTGCGACAGGGTATGTAAATAGCGATATAATATTACGCTGGTGCAGACATATAATTGAACATTTATAGTTGCCCGGTTGTGTTTACTTAGATTTATGAAACATTAACACGAGAAACAATTTGTTTAAATGGTTTAATCACAATCATTTAAAGTATTGAGTTGCATGCACATCACTAATAACTTCGTGTAATCGATGTAAGAATCGATGTCTTAACCGGAATGAATGAAACTAATAGCATAATACCCCTAATAATACAACCATAATAATTTCTACAAACATTATCAGCAAATTACAAAACAAATGCTATGCTTGCGCAACATGCGTTCCCTTCCTGTTAAGATGCATTAGTGGTACATTTAATTAACTTTACTTGAATCAATAATCCTTCTTACATGTTGTGTGTGCTCAATTATCAACAGTTTAATTGCTACATAATAATGTGCATGTACAGTCGGTAAAAATGCAAGTGGGAAACGTTATAATCATGGGCGAATCGATACAGGTAAATCTGACAATTTATAAATACACACAGAAATCACGTTTTCCCCTATGGTCAGTAAATGGTTTATCCTTACACACTATATTCAGTAAATGGTTTTAACCTACTATACTCTATACTCGAAACAAATAAGGCTTTTTATATGTTTGCAGACTTTGTTTTAAAGAGCTGTTAAAATTATGGTTTAACAGATCAGTATAACACTTTTTTTATTATTATTTATCAATTTCCCAGTTGTTATCTTAACATTTAATTGTTTAAATGTTAACACATTAAATGTTGAGCGATATCCACACTTACTCACTTTTTCATCGTGAGTAAAACAATTATTCCCTATTCATAATTGTTTCAACCAACAAAAACAGAAACAACAAAGCAAATAGGTATAAGGCTTGTTATTGGCAACAAAATTCACATGAAATCGAATTTTGTTTGGAACCGGAACGTGTGTCCACAGCGGTTGTCGGTTAGATTGCTGTCCAGGACGGAATAATACAACGGTAAACTACCGTCGTAACCATCTTCGTACGAAGTATGAACAAATAACTGAATCCCGTTTAAAGTATACATCTCTGGAACTAAAACGATCCTAAAACAAAAATCTATCGAACAATTCTTAATAAGCAAATCTAAACATCACATGCACCAACATTAGTGGCAGGCACAGACATTCTCCATCAACTGCGAAACTATTCGTGCAAAACAAATGGCAAGCAATAAACTAAAAACGCATACAAGTGCATAAAGTGATGCATTAGTTATGTTTAACGAAGCTGGAATATTTGTCAGATTTATCCAAAACCACTAATCAAGAGAAGTGCGCGCGCATTACTTCACGGGCACCCCATACATGAATCAGTGATAATGAACGATTCGGGTAACTGCGAGCGGGATACGCAACCCTACTGGTCTTTTTTTTCCTTTTTCTTTCTTTTATATTAATACCAGGGGGGGGGGGGGGGCGTATGAGGACCCATGGCTCTAGATCAGTGCAAAGGTGCCTTCATCACCTCCCAAACCCTCTAATTTTAGAGAAATCAGCAAATATGCAGCTAGTAATAAAGCGGCGACCGTCAGAAGTACTTTAACACAATACATGAATTGAACAGGAGAAACATTTACGTATGCGCAATTAAGAGAATATACTAGTATATCAATAAACAGCGACCTGTATGCGCTTCTCAAACCAACGATAAACAACAAATATATGTTCAAGCTCATAAATAGACGAATAGCTATAAATATTGGACTGAAACATAAATCATTAGATGTACACTGATATAATAACGCATATCATGACATATCACAGCGCCTACATTAAACAGACGTCAATAGCTAAACAGTAACAGCAACGGGATAATAAATAACCGTCTGAAAACCATAGAAGTCATTATTAGACAAAATCACAGTTATAAGAACAGTTATAAAACAGCGCGTATGTTGCCGACATCTAAAAAGACTACTAATTCAATCATTTTGCGTGAGATATGTGCTTAAACGTCTGAATTAGTCTATGTCTAAACTAACCAAAACACGTTTACAAAACACACTATAAATAATCACACGAAATCTTATATATGCAAACTGAAATTAGATGAACAAAACGCATCCGCTTTACTTGCTTTTAATGACCTTAATCGATCAAAGACGTTCAAACAACAATACGCTTAAATCACAGGTACTGAAGAGATACCAATATTAATATATTTCTCATACAAGAAACAGTCCATCTATCATTAGCAACAATACGATAAAGTAATGCAAAATATGCAAAAATAGGTAAAAATGGGTGGATTTGAACGATACAATATCGTGCCTCGCTTCGCATGTCGCCGGATTCTCGCCTCTCGCTTCGTGTTTCCTGTATCGTGATTTGAAAATTTACCGCGATACTCGAGATTCTGGCGATATTTGAACGATATAATATCGTGCCTCGCTTCGCGTCTCGCCTGAATATCGTGTATCGCTTCGTGTTTCGCTTCGCATCTCGTGTCTCGACCTTTGAACGCGAGGCACGAGAATTGCGCGAGACACGAAGCGAGGCACGATATTTTACCGCGAGACACGAAGCGAGACACGAGAATTGCGCGAAACACGAAGCGAGACACGATATTTTGCCGCGATATATCGTGGTATGGGATACTGCGACAGTGCGAGATCTCGTGTTACAATATCGTGCCTCGCTTCGTGTCTAGCGGGAATATCGTGTCTCGCTTCGTGTTTCGCGCAATTCTCGTGTCTCGCCCTCGCCGTAAGAGGCACGATATTCCATATGGCACTAATCGGATTCCGTAGTTATTTGACTGAAACCTCTTGTTTCTAAACCGTTCTTTGCCCTAATCTGTAAAATTGTGTATTTTTATGTTTGTGTTTGTTAAATTTCATTTGTTTTCCTCTTTTGATAAATATAAATTTAAATACAAAAATATTAAAGAGGGTATGCTCGATCTCATCAGCTTTTCAAAGAAAAATATGAAAGTAAAATAAAACCTATAAAACACTGATAAATAACAAACTAGAATAAAAGTTCAGAAGAATTGATATTTGAAAATCCTCGAAATACTTTAAAATACTTTTCGTCTTCCAGTCGAAAACTCATTCATGTGCATCAGATATGTAGCCTCTTTTCCTGTATATTTGGCCACTTATGAGCTAAACTGCATTTATACCCCAAATGAGCACACTTTCAACAGCAGTGAGACTTTTATCTATAAATTAAAGGTCTCTCCTAATAAATAAAGGCAATATAATGTAGAGATCAGGCTCAGCCATTCACTTAGTTACTGACCAATTCTAGGAAGGCACCCTAGCAAACATGAATTCTTCAGATGTTTCCTATCATTTGGTTCAGTCTTCATTTTGATAAGAAAGCACTAACATTTTGTAACAATTTGATATAATTCATTAGAAGCATTCTTTATTAAACTAACACACACTACGATACTGTTTAAAAATGAATGTTTACACAATTATTGGCTTATGCACAAACTGAGTAGCAATTTGGGGGAATTTCTTTTTAAAATCTTTATTTTCTCAGACAAAATCTAAAATTCGCAATTTTTAAAACCCAAACAATATTTATGTGATAGAATTGTTTCAATACAGATAGCTGACACAAGTTTTATAAGAAATAATTGTTAATTTCCATTATCTGGGGGGGTGGGGGGGGTGGCCGAATCCATAGGAATGGCTGAATGTATAGGAATGGCCGAATCCATAGGAATGGCTGAATCTATAGGAATGGCTGAATCTATAGGAATGGCCGAATCCATAGGAATGGCTGAATCTATAGGAATGGCCGAATCTATAGGAATGGCCGAATCCATAGGAATGGCTGAATCTATAGGAAAGAAGGATACAACTTTGAAGTTCTGTGCAGATTGTTCATACGACACATCATGGACACGTGTTTTGTTTCTCTCACAAAAACGATTAAAGGTGTCGTATAGGCACAACACTAGGAATAAATGTGTCAGTATCATGAAGTTCATGTAAAAAAACAAGATAATGAAGTATGGTACAAATATCTGTTTATTTCTTTTTATTTTAACTTCCTTTTGTTATATTCGTCCTCTCATTTGTGTTGATCAAATTATGAGAACATGAAATGTTCATATTCATCTTATCCAAAAGTATTTTTTTTATGTTTGTGTTGAATTTTCTCTCTATGTAATTTCTTATCTAATGTGTATAATGCTCATCAAATAGGCAAAAAGAAATAAAGAACATACATTTAATAGTTTATACTTTGTTATTAATTAATTAATTTATTTATTGTTAATTCTTTTTTTGATAATACCATGTATAAATGTGAATAAATCTGTTATTGTATTTCTATTTGTGTTTTGTGTGTGTGTGACAGCACTGCATGTAAACAACAATAAAAAGTAGTCCCTCATGAATATTAATAGAGGCAACCGGCTTCATCGAAAAATAAAAGCCTGTCACTTGATGCATTTCAGCCAATCAGAACACTGTAAAATGATGAAACCACAGGAAATTGTAATTATTGTACAAACAAAACCATGCAAAGCACGAGCTATTTTCCACGCTTTAAACAAAAGGCAAAACGATTCATACCGTAAAATACCAAATACTTTAAATATACACTATTTGGAAACGTGAATAATTCTATTTATGGCATGTATTACAAGCACTAAATAACTTCAGCACATCGTTCCTGGTTTCAATGTGACTTTGATGAAACCAGTTCATTTAAATGGAATTGATATTGCGGAAATCGAAATTTTGCATGTATATTAACTCATATTTTTGCTGCTTCAATATTTTGCAACCAACTTAAATGAACAGGTTTAATGATGGTTGTAAAGACTTATTTGGGGCAATATCGAAGGTAGGTCGAAATTCAGATCAAAGTTACAAAATCTTAGATCCTGCAGAAAAGTTACACCGAAGCATGATGAACTACATGTACACAACAATGTTCATGTTTATGTAATCGATTGGCAAACATGCACTTTTAATATACACAGAGTAGTTACACAGTCTTACCCGACTATTTACGCGCATGCGAATATTGATCATTTGATATATGTTGTATGGCATAGAGACGTTTTTTTTTATGCGTGATACAAAGACGACAGTTGGAATGCTAACGGAGCCGTGAGTTTATATGTTCTTAAGAAATCCTTGCAAATTCTACAAATTAAGTGTGCTGCAACTCGAAATTATTGTGTTGTATGCATGATACAAAGACTCCAGTTTGAATGCCAACGGAGCCGCGAATTAATCTTTTCTTACCATGTCCTTGCACATTCTACAAATATAGTTTGCCGCAACTCGAAATTATTGTGTTTACGATGTGCTTGTATGTCTGCGAAATACCTTCGATATGTCTCTCTGATGAGAATATATGTTTGTATATACAGTGATTTAAAGATTGCATTTAATTTAACATACATATTCTGTATTGTTAAACATTTCTATTTTCAAAATAATACATACGCACCATGGCGAAATGCTTCTGACTTGTCACTAGAATGACGTGTAAACTAACTACATATGAGATACGAAATTTTATGTGCGGTTTAACTGCACTGAATAATGGAGGTGACTTGGTCGTAGATAACGCGTCCCTATGGCAAACCAGTCATAAAGTTTAGCATTGTAGACGCTGGCAAATGGTGCCGTGCTTGGAATTCATTCACAAATAATTGCTATTGAGATGTCATCAAAACAGTGGCAATCATTCCCAACATCTTGTAGTGAAGGTTGCCAAATTAAAATGTGTGACTTTCTGGATTTCGAAGACATTATTTGTTGCAGAAATCTAAAGCTGCAAGGTGTGTTCCGTCAAACGGAACAACTTTGCAATCAAATAACGCAATTAACATTAATGCGTGTATACACCGGATCTATCGGTATTGTAAATAGGTCATGCAATTCGTCTCCAAAAGTGTTTTATGTCTAATCCAGAATAAAACAGTATTCTGACAGCACTTTGCCCCTTTTTATGAAGGATGTATTTGTAACATAGTTATGTCCATGGAATAAACGATTATGATATATTTTTCGAAAATAAAAAAAACATACAGACAAAACAATATTTCGTGTTCAATTTGAAATAATCGTCTCGTTATGAAAAGAAAAAAGACACGCTTTCCAGAAAACTGTTTTCCATTTAAATATTTTTAATTATCGGTCGTGAATAAATAGCATACACTGTCACAGTATGCATGCACACATTGACATACGGAATTTGTTTTATCTTGTTCTCTGGACAAATCCCATGTCAGGTTGTCAAGACAGAAAACAATGGCGCAATCGTTAAAACCGAACGTATTAAATCTTCTTCAAAGTTGACATACAATTAATTATATTGATATTATATATTGAAACAATCAACTATGAATACATTTAATACATAATTGTTTTCACTTCATCTTTCAACATATACAAATAGGCCAAATGTCAAAGCACATAAATATTGATGAAGGATTATTTGATATGTTTGAGACATCTTGAGGATTAAAGTCGATTTATCTAAGACATGCGTGTTATTCAAACCCATAAAGAAGATGCCACTCAACTTATTTCGTATAAAACGTATAGACAAATAATTTGTCAATTACAAGTACACCGTGCATTCCAGTACGTTTTCGGGCATTGAATTTATTGCATTTTCATTACAATATACCTAATTATGTTTGTACAATTAAATTATAATTTAAGACCCAAACCGCTTCATTCAATTGAGAGACGCAAATGAGTACTTGAGATCCATAATAAATAAAATAAAAATAAAACGGCAAAAAGTACAATTATTACTAATTTATGATATCTTAACAGATATTTATAAAGTAACTTGTATTAAAAACGCACTCAAAATTTGGTGATATTTGTACATATTAAAAATAAATTCAAGAATTCCGTTTGTAACTAAGCCACACTAACAGTTATTCATCTTCTGGTACCAATAAAGTACGCATATATCGGAAATAAACGCAGACGGGAGACAAGTGTTCAGTCATACTTGAAGGAAATGGTGCGTTTATATGTCAAATACATTAATTTAAAATGTGTTTTCAAACCTTAAATTATTGACAATTCGTCTGCATACTTCATCAATAGTCACTTTTAGACACAATGAAATGTCCGGTCTAAAGTGCTTTCGATGTACTTTGAAGAGTAGTGCTAGTGGCCTGTCAAAGTATTTTGTCTAAAACACGGTTTAATGAAAGTATGGAAGACAAGTTTTGTCGATATTTATTGTGGTACAAGTTACTTTATTTTGATTATTGTGAACAACACAATTTTTCAAGTAAATAAGATTGGGTGATTGATTATAGTATTATGTATTACATGTTTACTTGCAATTAAATGGGAGTGCTTGTTTTGCCCTTTTGGACAGTACGTCAGCGTCGTTTTGTTATTAAAAGTTGCACTTGGAGGGGATTTTTTAATACCACGATGAGAAGGCGAGTTGCGGTTCATATCAATTTTAAGCAGAAAGTTAATTTCAAAGTCCAAATAAATCACCCAACCTAAAGCAATCGATCTACATGACACTTGGTTTTGCAATATTGTGGACTTTAACGATGTTAAACGATTAACACAAGTGCAATGCTGTAAAGCCAGCATGATGAAAGTAATTTATCTTATTTCTATTACTTTTCCATTTCTGGAACTAGCAATTAGACTTCAGTTCAACTTGTTTGTTTTCAATGCCTTTGACGGACTACTTTAAGGTGGCAGCCATCTATATTGTTGAGACGTTGAAATGGTCAGTTAACTGCTTCAAACTTAAATAGCAGATACATGTTTATTCAGTTACGTAATAATAATCTGTACTTTAAAGCCGCACATAGGGTTACAATGGTCAAATTCAGATAACACAAAAATACGGTTATCTTATTGTCTGGCGTAGCTTGTGTTTACGTTAGTATGTAACCTTCGTCAAAAACATTTCGTTTGTTGAATACTGTTTATTGCAAAAACACTGATCATCCAAGTAAAATAGCTTTATTTACTGCCGAAGTTCGTGGCAATGCGGATTAAATTCGACTATTCACCGCTCAACATTCGACGAGCTGCACGATATTCTACATACAACACGAGGAACGTCGGCTAGTTTCGTAGTGTTGAAAATGTAAACACCAAACTGAACTTCAAACTGTTTAAATTTATTCAAAATTTGGTTTATGAAAATGTGTGTAAGATTCAGCGCATACGTTGTTTTATATGTCTTTTATCTCAACATTGGATGTGTAATGTTTAGTTTAACTTATATCAACTTGTTAGTGCCTTTAATATGAACATACAATAGCATGTATCATGACATTATATGACTAGTAATACTTTGTGTACTCATTTACAACAACACAGAAAACACAATCAGAACTCAAATAACTTTTTAAAGAAAAATGTAACATTATTATGGATCACGTCATTTAGACAAATGCATACCAAGTTTAAATAAAGCTTGTGTAAAGCATGTTGTGAAGGCAGACAATTGCATAATTTAAATGGACCAACTTGCTCAGAAAACAGCAGTGTGTTATATCAAAAAATATCGGCATATTTATGTAATACTATTGCCATATGTTGACCTGATACATTAAGCTATAACACCTTCTTCAACAATCAGAGTTCTTGAAGGAACTATATTAAGAAACGTGAACATGTTGAAGGGTTGTTAGTTTAAGGTTTTAATTATGGTCCAATAACTACAACGTATTTAAATCCCGCGTTGATTATAAAATAACCTACGTTTGCATGAGAAGGGTTTTATCACCGCATATATTTTGCAACGATTAAAATGTCACTGTCAGACATACATTAACCTGGTTGTATTTCACACGCGATTAACGGACATGGCCATTACTGAGATACATTTATATTTGGCCAAATGAAGTGGCGTCTAAGTAGAAAGCTATGGAGTACGATTAGGGTCTTTAATATCTTAGACAATTGGTTCTTTAATATGTTAGACAGCATCATGCTCATAGAAACGAGCATAATGCTCGTGAACGAGCAAATGCTCTTTCGGCCGAGCACCACGCTCATAAGATCGAGCATTATGCTCGTCAATTCGAGTGTGACGCTAGTTTTTGGAGCATCATGCTGGGTAAGGCAATACAGACCCTCTTCGTACGGCCGAGTACTTTCGAGCATCATGCTCAATGAAAGAGCATCATGCTCCTAAAATCGAGCATCATGCTCGTTTATCGAGCATCATGCTTGTTTATTGAGCATCATGCTCAATCTTACGAGCTCATAAGATCGAGCATGATGTTCAATAAACGAGCATGATGCTCAATGAACGAGCATCATGCTCTTTCGGTCGAGCATCATGCTCGTTTATTGAGCATCATACTAGTTCATACGAGCATGATGCTCGTTCATTGAGCATCATGCTCAATAGTACTAGGCCGTACGAAGAGGGTCTTTATTGCCTAACCCAGCATGATGCTCCAACAACTAGCGTCGCGCTCGAATTGACAAGCATGATGCTCGATCTTATGAGCATGATGCTCGGACGAAAGAGTAAGAAACTCGTTTACTAAGCATATCGAGCATCATGCTCTTTCATTGAGCATGATGCTCGATCTTACGAGCATGATGCTCGTTCCTATGAGCATGATGCTGTCTAAGATATTAAAGACCCTAATCGTTCTCCATAGAAGCATACACATTAGACTAGTGTCCTTTAATCGCGCGTTTCAAGACACGATGGAGCCCTCCATTTGCAGTTATGATCCGTTTTGCCTATCTTGCATCATTGTTACCATCATCGATATATATAATGAACCGCAAACGCATGAAGTAATTTATTACTGCAGTAAGACATAACACATTTATTATTTGGACGTATTAATATGTTTTTGAGATTTACCAATTTTACATATCCAAACCATTCGGACTAACTAAAATACTTAAGCAATGGTCGAAATGCTTTATGGGTTTCTTGTCCATTTGTGGGAAATGTATTTAAATTGAATGGGCAATGACTAGCAATACTAAACGTGGATGCTGATCACTGTTTTACAGGTGCAACGAATGCGTATTATAGGTAATTATAGTTAACAATAATTTAAATAACTGCAATTGCAATTTGCTGGAATACAAAGGTGGCATAATAGTTATCGCAAGAACAAACATTGAAGTAGGATAGCCAAAATAATCAATATTGGGAGTTAATTCCTACTTTACTAAATATTTTATGTATGTGTCGAATAAATAAGTACATCGCGTCGAAAGTTTACTATCATTTAGAGCTCATAAAACGCTAACGAGCACGTTGATATACCCTTATTCTAAATCTGAAATTTACAGCAACTAGTTTTTGTCACCATGTTGTTAACACTATGACGGGAAAGTTGTTTTATGTATGACACATTACAGTAACTCACAGTAACTCGCGCAATGTTTTATTTTATTTGTCAAGTACAGTCTTCGAACGCATATTTTGCCACAAAATAAACAATTAATATATTACACACACAGATGTGTTAGAAAGTATCAATGTTGCATATGGTTACATTAATTTTTTTAAAAATGTTTAAACCATTCATAATAAAATTAACACATATAATATATTGTCTATTTTCATGTTGTAACAATTCTGCTCATAATACATGACAATGTTTGTGCAACATATCCTGCGCCCTCCTTATAGTGGAAATGGTTCCCTCGCTTAGTAAGTTTGGTTTAGATTAATATTAAATCTACACTGCAAAATGTGATTTTTCTTTGTTCTGCAGATTGTGACTTATATCGTCAGCATTTATAATATTCCCGTTGCAACCTCAAATGAACAATCGATAGTTGACCTTTCATTAAAATAATTTGTAACATGTGTTCATTATGTTTATGAATGATAAATGATGCAATATGAAAATGTTCGGCCACAATTACCTAACAAACTCACTTATAGTGGAATTAATATGATGAGTTTTTAATATGGCCATCAATTAATCAACATGTTAGCTCTTACAAATACGTGATTTGAAACAGCATAAGCGAATGTCGAACATTGGATACAGCAACTAATTCTTGAATTCTAATGCACAACCACTTGCACGGATATTAATGTCCGCAATTAAAGATTGTTAAACCGTGAACAGAGGACAATAACTGAACTGAACAATCATTATTGAACATGATAACTGCATCTATTTTGTCTTAAACCTCACGATATTAATAATATACAAGTGTATATTTCTGCATCTCACTTGAACGAATCCTGTCTATATATTAGCAACATATGTGATGAAGTCGTTCAGTTTTTAAAGGTATCATTATCATTGAAAACTGTCAAGTATAAAATAAATGTAATGTATGCCCTGCGTTGACCTTGTTATATTGTGTTGTATAATGTTGTTATATCTGTTGTATGGCGTATTGTGTTCGATCTAAAGCTAGTGCTCTGCCTGACGCATCAGTGAGCAATGACGTTTAAGCTATTTTATTGCTTCTTATATAGTAATTATTATTTTGTGTTACTTCTGTAGCAAAATCGGGAAATACAAATATCGACAAAAGCCCTATTGTTTTCCAAACAATTACTAAGACGCTTGTATACAAAAACGCTCGTTCATTCAGACGCTCATTAAGACAATGACGTACTAATGGTATAAAATTGCGCGACCGAACCAAAAACGTCAGTTGTGAAGTAGCTCGCGAGTGGACAAGACCTGTTACTAGTAAAATAATATCATCACGTTGGAGATGTTAGGTTTGTCTGCTGAATAATTTTCACAGAGCATTGCGTTCTGCGGAACAGGAAAAGCCGCAAGCTCAGAGACGAAAAAGGAAGATAACGCATTTGCGGTGGATGACAGAGCTCTAAAATTAAGTAAAATACATACTAGATAAACGGCAACGGAAAAATTATTATATATATTGTGTGGTTTTCACCCATTTTCATAATAGTATTAAGCAAAGAAGCTTTTAGACAGATTGTTTGTTTGTTTTATTTCATAACCCTCGGCACGTTACACTTCAAACAAAAATGAACATCAATGTACAAACATTTTAGCTTTCCAAAATATATAAATGGGCCACTTAACTTAATAATATATAAATCAGATAAATATATAAATCATGTTGTTTATTGAAGGTTAGTGAATAGTACTGTCTAATAAATTGCAACCTGCAATTTTAAAACAGTTGCATTAATGCATAATAACATGTTTTATATAATATGTATCCTAAATCCTGGAAATAACGTTCATCACCACATACATATAACCAGTTGACTTTAAGACAAGCAAAATGTTTCTAGGCTCTTTTTGTCTTTAAAAAAGAACTCCCAGTTCTTTGTAACAAAACATATTAATGTAAATATGCATGAACTCTTATTAAATACACAATCATATTATGCAAGAACAACAACAACGGGGCCGATGTAGAGAAGACGGGAATTGAATCTGACATTATTGTTTAGGCGTTCTAAAGCTATAATAGCCAAATACATGTTTCCAATAATTCAACGAATCAAAAACAAACTACAAAAACATACTATATAGGTGTGACTTTTCTTCATCATTGAACTCCTTTTTGTACATGTGTTTCTTTAAGGGCGTTAAATACCTATAATATTATATAATTTTAGTATAATTTAATACGTTGCGTCTGGTATATAATCACTTATTGACTGTAAACTCACCACATCCTAAAACTGTATATATCAAGATCTGGAAATCGACAATAATATATTAAAATACTTTACTTATAACATGATATTATAAATATACACAACAGACGTTATTTGAACAAACTATCAAAGGTAAATACAAACTCATTACAACATTGCATTTGATAATTGTGCGATATTCATCTACAAGGATAAACATTGTGCTTAAATATATAATGTTGTTTGTTTCATTTTCAGACCAAAAGTTCAAAGTCCTGTACAGATACGTAAAGAGTCAGTGCGTAAATAAATTGCTAGAATGAAACAGTCCCTCCTACGAATGATCGGTCACAACGTTCCTTTATTCTACAGAGTAATGTAACCTCAAACACTTCATCGTTGGCTTCAACATTACACAATTTAGGATCGCCTGACTTAATTCCTGTCATCGTCTGTTTTATGGGCAATATGGCAATACCAATTTCATTATATGTTAAGCGTCCTCGGGCTGGTAGTTTTTCGGATGCCTGACCGAACAAAAAAAACAATTTTGACAATGTAAAAAATCGAGTTTGAAAGCGTTTAAAAATTGGGGGAAAAAGATTTGAAGGTGTTTTTACTAATATTTTTAAAACAAAGTGTGCAACTGAACGATTTACACAGTTACAATATTGTATTTTTTTTACAGTAGGTTCCCAATACGGAGATGATATATAACAAGAATGCAAGTAAACATTTGCTGAAGCTTCTACCACTGCAATGAATAAGTTGTGAAATAACACTTTTTTGTATCGACCTGTTTGTTTTTCCCTGCCTGGTTGGTATGTTTCGAAAAATGATGGGAACGCTAAACATAGAATCACATTGTATGGCCTATACTCCAGACAGATTACGCGTTATCACATAATTTTACAGTCTGGCAATTCCTGACCACAAAACGAATACTCATGGGTGTCAAATCCCGTCAACATCACTATTAGCAATACATTAAGCGATCCCATGTTGACGTTTCTTAGAAACGTCAGTACTGTGTGCCTGTTAAATTCTTGAACATTTTGACATTTCTGTTCTGGTTGATATGTTAGATGACGCATTAGATTTTACCAGAGACGTCTATTTTCTATATAACTATTGTGTAAGATGGATTATATGGAAAGCGATATTTTCTTGTATTATACAATGCACGGATGCAATATAATTGTGAACAACGGAAGAAACCCTTTTGTTGTGGTATTTAAATATCATGTTATACGAGAAAACTGAGATCTCTGAGAGGTTTGATTAGAACGTTTACTTAGTTTAAATAGTTTTTATTCATAACCGGTATCCATAAATAATCCTTAGAAGAAGTGTACTTGCCTGCAAGCATGTGCTGAATATCTGTATGGATTATCATGAAAACATGTTAACTATAAACTGCGGCAGCATATTCTGCATCTGCATCTTCAATGAATTGTACAGATCAAACTATTATTTATAATAACATTCCATGTAATAAATTGGAATTTGTATATATTGGCAAATAATAGTTTATAGCTCATTTAAGAATCTCGAAACACACCCGAAAGCAAACGCATGTATATCAGTAGTGAGACGTGATTCGAAACTAATACGCGTTGCCTCGCTTGTTCAATCTTACTTCAAATATAATAAGCTTACGCGTTGAGGCACGCTATATATTAATGCACTTTTAAAAAAGGTTTTTATTTTTCAGGGTGAACTTTGCCAACATCAACAAATGTCGGACATCCAAACAGACGTTATTTAAACAAACTATAAAAGAGTTTGTACAACTCAGTACAACTGCACCTCACTGTTGCACTTTTGGAAACATTGTTAATTAACTTTCAGCACTGTAACATCTAAACTGTTGCTAAGAAGCATGATACATTACATCTCCAACAATAGTTAAACACGTTTCTGACACTTAGAAACAAAAGCATTTGTATGCATGTTATTCACGTTATTACGCATTCTTTGTAATTGGTCATTATCAAGTCTATGCTATTTCCACAATGTAGTGTGATTCTGCATCGCAGGTGGCTTTTGTATATATAAATGACACAATTTCAACATAAGTCTGTTATCACATCGGCGATCGTTTACTTACGCGATCGATGATAATTTGGAGCATTGCAACTAATTCAGACATGAAGATTTTCTCCCCCAAAATACGATTTTCTCCCCCCAAATACTTAAAACTTTTACATTGTTGCTTAATATATCAGACATGAGTTGTTAAAATATAAACAAAGGCTTCATTAGTATGCCTCTTGTCATGGGGGTTAATACCCCCAATGTTCTGCAAGTGGTAATACTAGTTTTATTGGCATTAGTGTTTTGTATTTGTTACCCGGTTTTGTATTGTGCTGTGTTGTTTTGGCAGTTGATCACCCGCCGTTAATGAAGATCCGTGTGCTGCTGATATCTGTACTCTCCTGATGATGCAGCTTGAGTTTAACTTGATTCATATTTAATAGTCCGTATAATAAACGGTATATTTTCAAAGGACAAATAGGACATATAATGCTAATTGTTGTGGATTATAGAACATTTGCCAGGCGACTTATTCGATCACAATACAACATTCACGTGATTTGAACGGTATGCACAAACAACTTTACCAAGACAAGTCATCTATGAATGATTCCCATATAGAATGATTCAAGTGTTGACAAATAACCACAGCATGGCATCAACGAATGTATGAATACACAATGTAATATTGATGGTGTTCTATGGCGGGTAAACACTTGTCTAATGTAATGGTAAACCGAGTTTTAGTTATTATTTGTTGTTCAATTTATAACATATTTGCATAATTATAAATTATTTTATCGCTAAAGAATTTTGATAGATTCTTGCCGACTTTCTTAACATTGTATGTTGCTTTCTTGTTATACTTTACTTGTATTAAAGAAAGATCAGAAAGTTAATATTAGAAACGAGGTTTATGCAAAATAATTATGTAAATAATATATTAATGCCGCATATGTATCACAATGCATGTTTAAATAAGAAGTTATGTTGCCATGTTAAAAAAGTATACACAGATGACTTGATTAGCTTGGTTTATCTGCAATAATTTAAGGTCAAGTTTCCAGGCGATAACAACTAATAGACATTGCTGTTTTTAACAGGGCATTGTATTTATAGATGATTTAACCATTTATGTCTACTTAAGTGGATGCTGTACACTGTACAGTTACAGTGTTCAAAGACAAATTCTGAAGCATATTATATAATGATACTATTATAATCACAGCATCCAGTTTATGTACAAAAGAGGTCCGATGTACTTGTTATGAGTACTATTGATTGATAAGTTAAAGCACAGGTCAGTCTTTTATTTAGAGTTGAACAATCTTTGGTTACCGTTGCGGAAATTATGTTCTGTTCACGCGGATTTGCATTAGAATTCAAACGAATTAGTTGTTTGATGCAAGATTTGTCGCTTGATATTTCTGCTTTAAATAACGCCGTAGTAAGTGCAAACATATCGAATAACTGATTTTGATTTTTAATGCAGGTAATCTACTCGTGCACAAACCTTTGTAAATGAGTTCGTTTCATTTCCATGGCCGTATAATGTTTTATTGCATAATTGGAAATGCATAGACATAATCAACTGATCTAAAATTACAACTGGTAATATTAGTCAGGATATACAGAAGAATAAGGACATCTATCGCGCTCGGCAGACTATATTTAAAGCAGCATATCGACGGTATTTCCCATACATGTAGACACGTATTAATACAACACATATTCCCATTTGTCACGAATATATTATTCTAGTGGCAATAACATATTGATGGAATCGTTAAGAAAAATATATATACAGCGCCATAAAAAAAAACCAATACACGGTTCCAGCAGGATTCGAATTCACGCCTACAAAATCGGTCAAATCACTGGAAACTATTCTATGCTAGATTACATTTATCAATAGTGCGCATGCGTGTAGCGGTAATTGATGTAATTATATTTTTTTTTTATCGATTGTACTACAACTAATTATCCCGCGCCCGCGAAAAGTGTCACGGTGACAATATTTTACTACTATTAAAACATGTTTTACTGTTTATAAACACGAGACCAACGACTTTGTGCGAAGTAACCATTTAATGAATACTTCATAAACTATCATTTTAGTTTCGAAAATATTATACCGTACTAGCCGTCGATACGCCCCTATAATGGAAATATTTTCCAGACGACGACTTTTGCGCGGTATACCTATTTCTCATATATATAGATAAATAATTCTGCACAGAAAAAGACCGCGAAGATGCGAAAACACGTAGTACATGTTAATATTTCACAAACGAAATTCGGACGATAATTATCACCATTGCAGTTTTAAAATGTCGTGCCGCTACTATGACTTAAGTGCGAAACCAGCAGAAAAAGGTTAATAGTCACACCATAGCATTGTCGCACCACGATTCAATTTAACCGGTTGAAGCAGGATTCCGTACATATTCAAGTGCGTTATCACAACGTTTTATATGTACGCGTTTAATTAAAATCACAACTTGCGCTGATGCAGAACCTGTTACACCTAACTGCGTTTCATTACAAACACACTTTACAATCAGACAGAACCATTTCCATAGCCAAGAAGATGACGGAAATAGATGCAAGGAAGATGAGGAAATAGATGTAATCAAACCCTGAACGTAAACCCTGGTATGTAAAGTGTTGGATACCCCATGAACGTGTATTATATATAAATTCTGTGAAAGGGAAAACTGTGTAAGCTGAACTATATACATCGATATGCATTTGTGATTTCTTCTTTCGTTACGAATATAAAATTACTAGTAGGTTAAGCATTTACGTATGTGCTTAATATTTGCTCGTTTAAAATGAATGATGAATAACAGCTATAGCCATGTTTTAGTGTTATACAGTCAATTACAACAATCAACACTTAAAAAATATAATCAACGCTTGTGTATAAATTGAAACGCGGCACGCTAAAATTGAATAAAAGCTTCCTTCAAAATTATTGAAGTTTTCAGATTAACAGCAGTGTTTAACAACTAAGTATAACAATTTGTTTAAGAGAAGAACGTTGAAGATCGTTAACCACAGTGCATAACCAAAACGGATAATACAGGAAAAAGCTATGCGTTACCGGCTAATACTCGAAACTGAACCGGATCATATCCGAATATAAACAATACAAAATGCTTGACGATCTATGTATTCCGGGTCTAAATCGCATGGAACGAATGGTATTTCAGCTAATGATAAACATCAAAATTTGATATGAAAATAATAGCTTTTATCAGAACGAAGGAAAACAAAAGAATCACACCTATCTCATATTTGGCGTATATTTAGAAGAAATTATTATGTTTCTTAGGCCATCTATGTCATTACAATTTAATTAGATTAATGTATCAAGAAATTGACAGCAATGGAACATTGATTTATTATTGTTCATAAAGATACTATTTAATGGCTATTATCACCTCCACTCGATCCGTAGAAACCGGAGTGCCTACCGTGCAGTTTATTTGTTTTCTGCATAAACATTAATTGTTATATTATCAAATATATTTGTTTCTCAATTCTTAAACAATACAGGACATGTTAGTTGTATAGAAATGCTATGACCCTCGAGTACAGTACACTTCAGTTCAATACCTATAAAACATTGTATTTAAGTTAATTTCATAAACATATTTTAACCTCTTTGTCGTTATTTAATAAACACTCAATTTTAATTTAATGTGTGGCACAATGTATGTTAACATCAACTGATAAAGACATATAGTTCAATTGAAGTATTTTGTCTATTTAAAATTCTCCACCATATTTCACTAGGCCTATATTTCCAAGTAAAATTCAGCTTTAATTCAATGTGTGGCAAAATGTATCTTACCCTCAACTGATAAAGACATATAGGTCTATTGAAACAAGTATTTTTTTCTATTTAAAACAACTCTACCATATTTCACTATGTTACAAATTTAAAATTCAGGCTAAGTTGCAGGCATCAATGACACGCTATTTTATAAAAATGTATACCTTATAAATGGTTTTGAAATACACAAAAACGATTGATCAAGGCAAAAAACAAAAACAGTAAAATTTAAGCGACATGCAATTTCAAGTTTCAACATCTAATTAATTTTTCAGACAACGTCACATGTAAGAACATCGTCGCATGTTAGTACAACATCACATGTAATCTTGAACAACTTAAACTTAAAAGAAGTGTAGTTTTCTGCATTTGTCTGATGCAAACACGTTAATAACTTTGTCAACATCGATGTCCATGTCCTTGTGTACATGGATCAGGTCTTACGACGACAGTCTGTCAGACGTCATTGTTGTTCACTTCATTCCACTGAATGACCGTTCACATGTGGTTGACATCGGTGGAATGGTCAAAACGACCCCACTGATGTACACATGCAAGGATAAAGGTCATTGCACGTCTGCCGAAGGGTGTCTTGGAGTCTGAAAGGCTTCCTGTCTGTCATGCTCCATCTGACCCTCCATCTACCAATTTCAATCTTGAATGTCTAATATGTTTGAGACAGATCGGAGGCAATGGCAGCGTATATTGTTGACAGGGCATCATCCCGTAAGTCAAACAGCTTTGAAGGCAATACATATTGTGCACATTACCGATCTTTGTTACCCAAGATGCGAGTGTCCATTTCTTGAACTAAATGATCCAAGAAGACATAAAACAAAGTGACCCTGTAGTAATTGGACACTATTTGGACATCATGGTTAGCTGTTTTGCTGTCTACCGGCTCTTCTCGGCATTGATGGTAGTATGTCAAATTCGACGCTAACATCTACGGCCTTGTCGTATAGAGCATCGCAGACATTCTGGTCAGCCCTCTCGTCGTTGCATAACTTAATAACAACGCGTGTTTCACACACAGCGTGCAACAAATCATGTTCTTCTTCTGTAGGAGGTTGGTCAGGAGAACAGTATTACTCAGAATGAATTCCGCCGCAACCAGCTCTATGACACACTCAAAACGCAATATTGCAGCCAAATATTGCCGCGCCTTTTCGTCGCCATCTACCTGCAACGTCTCCAGTGCGTGAACCAGTACAGGCAACGCATTCTTGAACGTTTCAAGAGCGTCTGCACGACTGGACCAACGTGTTTCACACAGAGTACGGAGCTTTGTGCGCTGGCTCATTTCCTTTTGCGTAGAAACATCACACGACCGGTCGTCTTGGAACGCGAACAATCGTTTAGCTGAATAATCAAACATGAAGCTTATGTCCTGAACAGTTGAGATCATCGTTCGTACACACGGAATGTTTGAGCTGTTGACCAAAGACAGATTCAAACAATGCGATTTGCAGTGCACGTAATTTGCATATGGGGAATGTTCACGCAAAAGTGCTTGAAGTCCCCGAAATGTCCTAGGCATGCTGGACGCACCATAACAGCTCTGATCTTCAATATATCGAGATTGGCTTCTTGCAAGAACTCCACTATGTTTGCGCAAAGTGCGAATCCCTTAATAGACTCGACAAATCCAAGCAATATTTCTCTGAGTGCGCAACTCCCACCAACAAACCGCACGCAAAAAGACAGTTGTTCTTTCGTAGATTTGCCCGTTGCTTCATCAACCATGATGGGGCACGATCGACAATCTTTACCTGACTGGCGCAAATACTAATTAATTTATTTTGAATTTCTGGTGAAGTGTATTTACTGTTATATTGAGCGTTGTCTAAATGATTTGCTAGAATTTTGTCATTTTGTCATTTTGTGCAAAAGCCCTCAGTAAAGCCACGAAATTGCTGTTCTGTTTGGTATGTCCACGCAATGGTATATTTTGCTTTGCACAAAGAACAATAACTTCAATAATTCTGGAAAAGATATACCGATTTTGGTTTACCGATTCCTTCGCACTGTCAGATATGGTTTTGTTAATGATTCACTTTTCCCGGACATAATATTTATGAAGCCTTCGGAACGAACAGATGAATCAAGATGGCAGTCTTCAGCTGCATGACGTTTTATCAGCATGGAAATATTCTTCAAATCCCACGTGCCGGCTATAATTGTTTTTTCCCGTCCGTATATGCCGAATACACAGCAGTTCATGCAATACACGGCATCCTTTGTCATGGAGTACCTTAACCATGGTGTTTCCATTTGTCATTTTTCCGCTGAGTTTTCGCAGCTTACTACAAGCTCCAAATGTCATGGAAAATAAAAAAGAGGCATATATAGAAAATATAGAAATTTCTGATAACCTTTAATGCCTAGGTCACAAATAGAACGGGCGCCGTCCGATTTTAACGTATATGAAAAGCATCGGCAATTTTCGGAATCTGACACGTACCGCGCGATTTCTATATTTTTACCAGCGTGGTCACAAACCCAAGCGGGCGCCGGGCGGTTTACGCTGACTGTCATGGGGAACGAGCACTTTGAGCAACGGGCGGCGACCGGCCTAGAACCGGACGGCGCCCGTGCGGTGAATATGTTAATCGGACGGTCGCCGAGCATACATGTAATTGTAGATGATTGCAACTTAAACATATATTGAAAAAGGTATCGAGTAAATGCAAGTTCGCAGGCCGCCGCCTGACAAAACGGGGGCCGGCCCTTGTACAGGCACCACCCGATACCCTGGCGATAACTGTACATCGGTCGGTGCCATTCCAGGCGCCTGCCTGCGCCTTGAAGATGCCCGCTCGGTCGCCGTTGAAATCAGGCGATATTTTTAAAGTAGGAAATTCGTAAGGACACCGCCCGATCCAAGAAAATGCCGTCTTGCGATCTGACGGTGCTCGGCCGACGTGATTTCGACCTCCCTGACCCTGAAAAAATCGCCCAGTCGCCGTTAACTTTTAAGTATTCCTTAAACTTCGACGAGCGCCGTACGATCAGCAAATTCTCAGCTGCCTGGTTGCACTGTCCGAATTCGCCCGATTTTGGGTACAACAGACGCCGTCCGGCGGCAGCTCCTTATTTGAGACCGGGGCATAATCCATCTCTGGAAAGACCTGGCCAGGGGGGCACGAAGCCCCGAAAGCTTCTAGATTTGAGATAAAATTTTCAAAATTAACACATGGAGTTCATTATCCGTCGTTAATAATAGTAGTCAAGACCCCCGGTTGGTCCTGGATTTTACAGGAGATTAATAGTTCATAACCCCACTTTAGTAGGCAGGACCCCTGGTTCTAAAATATATCGAATTAAAATGTAAAACGATGGAATAATAAATAATGATATCCAAAATTATATTACACCTAAAAAAAAATCAGCCCGACCAGAAATTGAACCCGGGACACTACGGGTGAGAGGCGAGCACTGATCCCCTCGACCGCTTTGTTTCAGTGCAATATGTGGTATATTAATGCAATTATTTGAACACGGTCTGATTAAATTATTTGAAGAATTAAATAATTGGTTTACATGACAGATCTATTAACAATTCCACTTTCTAAAAGTTACCGGCGTGTAAGTTTATGAAACACACAAATCATACTCAGTGATCTCTAGACGTTAATTTTTTTTTCAAAACTAAGAAAATAGACTGACCGGGTGGGAAATGGGAACTTAAGACATGATGCGCGAGTGCCATTTAGTAACTCCTGTTTCATGTCTTTTTCAGAAGGTAAGGGAAGATATCCGATATCCGGGAAAATGTTCGGTCATGATGACCTCTGCCAGGCTCTGCTTCTGTTTACATTATTAAAAACGAAGCGCGCACTAAACATAATCGATTAAAATGTGTAAAAGACGTGGTCAACAAACTTTACCAATATTCGGGCTCCCGTCCTTACGATCGTTATATACATTAGATCGTTATCGACTTTAAACCATTTCATACGTGTAGATTTCCAAGCATAACAGCCAGTCAAATTACAATCTCTGCCCGAATGGTATACTGTTTCTGAATTTCCACTGACCCCCACTACCCCCTACCCCCCCCCCTCTCTCTCTCTTCTGATTTTATTGCATTTGTGGCATTTTATTTTTTCGACTTTATAGGGAAAAGTGTAGGCCGCGGCCTACTCGGCCTATAGGAAGCTACGCCCCTGAATACATGTGAGATTTTGTTATGCTATTATTTTGCCCTATGTAAGAAATAATAAAGCGTATATTAATACGTATTACCCTATTTCCTTTCATGGATTCCCACAACTGCTTCCATTTCATAAATGTAACGGTAACTTTTTGATTACCACACCGACGTTCTTTGTGTAAGTTCAGTACATTCGCTGAAGTTAATATATGCATTTATTGTGGGATGTATATAGACGTCGTGTAACTGCATATGCTTATCGTGGAGTATTTTGTATTACAAATTACGCATAACTATTAAACTGCCAACAAAAGAAGTGTTTTTGTGTGTACATGTTTGTGTTGTGTCCGCTTAAAATAAATCGAGTAATTAATTGTTTACTTATCTTAAATCGATTATTGAGGTTTCAAATATAGTTCCATTATCCGTTATAAATGTTATAAATATATTTAGAAATTGAACGTACAGTACTAAGTTTGTCTGATTATTAAGTGCAGAATGGTAAACAGTCTTTACAATATTGATAAATCGAACTGGGATTAGAAGCCGACCAACGGCATTAATGACATAAAATGTCTTGGCAAAAGCCAATTAAGAAGTCTCCGAAAAGCGTTCTGTCATTTGTGCGCAATTATTGTAATTGCTAGCGCTAGAAAAGGTTGAGGTTAATTCTAATTGCAATAACAAGTAAGATAGTTAACGTCTATATTTTATGTCCTATTTTAGTTTTGACATTCTGCAGCCAATATGGTTAATTTTATAAACATATAGATATTAAAGCATTACATGTAAATCTCTGTATCGCATCGGATGGTGTTAAGATATATATATATATATATGTTCACGAATTATTATTAGATTTGCTAACCGTACCTATACGTGTAAAACAATTCAAATGTTTTCTAATACTGTACGTGTCTTTCATAGATTTCAATGTAGGCTCACGTATCTTTGAGTACATGTGAACATTAACTCAATATTTTTCAGTATCTGATTCCTGTGTCCTTCATATCACATTGGTTTGCATTATGAGCAGTTTAGTTCAACACAACCTAGCTAGTCAGTACAGTAGTACATTAAACGTCATTACATCAAAAAGACGAGAACGGAATATAAAATTAATAAAAACGGTAAATTCATATAATTAATTTCATAAACACTTTGGAGATATGCATTTTGCACTACGCCATTTAATATCAGACGTACTACGTCATTAACGTACCCAAATTCATTCTATTAAACCATATCCATATACTGTATTTAAATGCTCTTTGATACTAAACATCGCGTTAGCAAGCTGAATTAAGGCTACCGAAATGGACAAATTATTCTGATAAGGTTTCATCATTACATACGCACTGGAAATTACGGTAAGCAGTATCTAAAGAAGCCAAGCAACCGTACTTTTGTAAACGAGATAACTCGAATTAAATATAAGACATTAACGATTTGAATGAATTCAAAATATTGAGTAGAGTCTATAATAAACTCATGCAGTATGATGCTATACATAGTTCAGTTATTGTGTACCTGTGTTTGTTTGCATTTAATAATGAATTATGAGGTGGCTACAATTTAATTATACAAAAAAAACATTATATTTTTTTTTACATTATCTAAATCTCCGAATCAGGTTGAACAGTATAACCGATATACTTTGATGGTGATACATGTTTTTATTCAACATACACGGAGTTTAGTTTGGATACTGCCGTACGTATCAAAATAATATGTGGCTTTCGTTGTTGGTCGAATGGATCACGTGTACTGTGGTAAACAACGAATATATTATCCATAACATAAACACTGACATCATTATAGTAATTTTTTTACGAATACATACGGTGGTGGCCCAGTGCAAAGATAAGTCATCTAACTATACTTTACATACTTTTGTTTAATCGTTGTTATGCACATCGGTATATGGGATGGGTTCACAAAAGAAGCATACTTAAAGAACCCTTTTATTAAGGGACCCAGCTACAGTGAGTAGGGCAGTACATTGACTGTTTTCTAAATGGCCCGTGAAAGTAATTTCTGTATCGCCGCTGACGTCAGAATGCAGTACAGTATTATGTTTGGCCTTGCTCACGCTTGCGGAGGGATTACGGAGACAGATTATATCAATCGATGGTTCATTTAGTAAAATATCATGGTCTACAAGACATCCACCTTGCACTTATGGTAACGTCGTTCTTTTAGTTGTCCTAAGATGCAATGTCATATTGTGTGGTGAAACATAATACATGTAGCTATTACATATAAAAATACGCAAATAGCAGATAAATTCCACCATGTTCTGTTTCAGCTACACATATATTGGGTTCTGTATTTAAACCTTCTATACGTCATACCTTTGACACTCTTTACCAATGCAAGGTTAATATATGCTGTAGAGTCTATTGAATCACATTTTTAGATAATTCTGTGTAATTAATTAGGTCTTGTACATCTGGAAAATAAACTGTAACAATTTAATGCAGACAACACGACGTCCAGTATGCCATTTTAGCTGTTTGGTAATATGAATTCTATACCGCAAACACAACATTTAATATGGCCACTCCAACACAATCATACACATTCCACTACGGCAGCGTGCCAAGCACAAACATCATGGTATATTAAAAATGTGGCAGTCGTATTATCAAACATGCTAATTATAACAATAAAACAGCAATAACCTGAAAAAAATGATATGTACAATGATATACTGAGTGGTATTAAGCTATTATAAGTTGAATATATAACATTTATGATTGCAGAATTCGCGAAATCAAAATAATAACAGATGTTTAACTGGAAACATCAGTGTTTCGTTTACTCGTGGTCGAACTTTAATTGCTTTAACAATATATATTTGTATACCTCACTTCGTGTTCCCATTGTAAAGTCCCATAAACCCGTCCCTGCACAATGTTTAATGTGCCATTGCGTTGGAATGTACGAAACCCCGCGCGTGCTAATATACCTTGCGCGTGTGTCATAAAAAGAAACTCATATCATAGGCGTCTTGATGTGTAAAGTAAATGTTGCCCGCTTCGGCCTCGGTTAACAGTACTCTCCTTGGGGTGCAATATTTACTATACCCCTCACCTGCCTAAAATATTTCTATAATATGCACTGATTAAAATATATTTAAGATCCTACTGTTTGTAATTGGTTATTGTTTAGAATTCAATTCAAGAATTAATGACGATAAATGTTAAAATGTATTATTATGAATGAAGGATTGCAACTACTTTTGTATTGGCTAATCATTTATTTGTAACACCTGTTAAAAATATGAGAAAAGTTGAACTGGATAAAATCAGCAGGAAAAAAACCCTTATTAACTTCCTCTAGGGAAAATAATACAGTAACCTACGCACAACACAACACACACAATGAAAAATGGGGTCACCTTCTTGGAAATTCTTAAGTCATTGGAAATCGATTGCAGACGTACCTACTTACTGAGAACGTTTTGAAAACTTTTTATGGTTCATTTACTATATATGGAAGTGTACAGTTGTTTCTGTAGTATGCATTTATATGGATATAAATAAGCAAAAGAAGTATGCATCTTGTGTATATGTTTTTGTTGTGTGCGCAATAAATCGACTATATATTGTTTTACTTATCTACTATTGTATTTTCAAATATTTTCAATATCTGTTATAAAATATATTCAGATATTGAAAGAAGGGTACTAAGTATGTCTAATTATTACGTTCAGAACGATCGACAGTCTTTACAATATTGATAACTCGAACTGGAATTAGACAACAAATTACTGGACCTTGCACGGCAACTGGGTGAAAAATAAGCCGTAAATATACATGTAGTTGTTACACCGAGATACCTACATTCTACATAAAAATATCAGTTCGCTCTTTTTTGGAATCGGAGTAAAACATTAGGGAAATTGGCAGTTTGCCAGTCAGTGAATATGTCCCTTTATTCATTTTGCCACTAATTGCACGTGTGTAAACATCATTTAAACATTTGAAACAGCATGGTAAAAGATAAAATAGCATGACAAAAAATTCTAACAGAACACCATTAAATTGTAGAAAAACGGACCTGAGTTTGGTCCATTACTGTCAAATCAGATTATTATAATGTTGTAATATCAAATTATGCATTAACATTTGACATAGACTTAAATATGCATATTTGCACAATTAATAAATGCAAAAATCACCATTAAATTGGGTTTTTTCTGAAGATTATTCCGATTGTTTCTTCCAATGAAAAATGTAACAACTTAATGTTATATTCGTCAAAATACTACATTGGTGTTTGTAATTTGCATTATGTAAAAAATACAAAAAAATAAATAAATTTGCTCACATTTTAAGTGTTGTAGTTCCAGTACAAATAACGGTGTTAGATATAAATTCTTGATCAATACACTATATTTATGTATAGTTAATAAACAAACAATAACATATTTCTTATTCCCTTGCGTTTATGAACATTCTTCATCTACCATGCAAACTCTGCTTGCAAAGACGGAATGATTCTAATAATCAAAGTAGTAGTAGCAGTAGTGGTAGTAATGGTAGTAGTAGTAGTAGTAGTAGTAGTAGAAGTAGTAGTAGCAGTAGTAGCAGTAGTAGCAGTAGTAGTAGTACTAATAGTAGTGTGGTAGAAGTAGTAGTAGTAGTAGTAGAAGTAGTAGTAGTAGTAGTAGTAGTAGTAGTAGTAGTAGTAGTAGTAGTAGTAGTAGTAGTAGTAGTAGTAGTAGTAGTAGTAGTAGTACTAGTAGTAGTAGTAGTAGTAGTAGTAGTAGTAGTAGTAGTAGTAGTAGTAGTAGTAGTAGTAGTAGTAGTAGTAGTAGTACTAGTAGTAGTGGTAGTAGTAGTAGTAGTAGTAGTAGTAGTAGTTGTTGTTGTTGTTGTTGTTGTAGAAGCAGTAAATATATTTGCGTAATCGCTTGAAGAAAGATTGCCACCATAGTTTAATGCTCATTTCCTTGGCTAGCGTTTGTCAAACTAAATCATCTTCTGAGCAAACTCTGCTTACAAAGACGTAATGTTAATGGGTCTAATAATCATATGTTGTTTTAACATATACCAGGCAACCTAAAGTAAATACATGTTAAAAACTCATTGGCTTGTAGTCAATGACATGTAAATTGTTGTACCAATCGTGTAAACATCGTTTAAATGATTCCCTCTTGCATTTATTTCAGTCAGTTAGCATTTAGATGACTAGTAATGAGCAGAGATCTTCTACGCACATAGACATTTATTTGGGTTAATTCCACATTCCCCTCATAATACCCGTCATGGCCTGTGTATAAATGGTACGATGGATAACCGACACAATGCTGTCTTCTCTTTGCTCGGTATAGTACTCAGTAAATGTCCTTTTTCTTTGATTAGCATTGTTTAAGTCTGGGCTCGTATTCAACAAACTATTCTTAGACTTAAGACTAAGAATAATAAATATCTTGAAACGTTTCTGTTCTAACGGCGCTATAAATGTGCATCTTATTTTGGTATTTATCCACTCTAATTACAACATTCTTTATTTAGGACGATTTGTTAATGAAATAAGCAACATTGCTAAGCAGCACTTTTGCGAATGCTGAAATATATTTTTTATTCAGTCTATGTCTATTCTTTATTCTTAAGTCTAAGAATGGGTTGGTGAATACGGGCCCTCGTAATATGCATCAACTTAGATGAAGGTATTACTCTAACTAAGGCTAATAATACAACATAGATCCTATAACACAATGTCTGAGTGAACACACAAAGCCAATTTAGAATTATCAGAAATCCTTTGTTTAACGGCTAAACCAAGAAATCATAATTTGTTGCAGTAATAAACATTCAGCTCAAGTCTAATTGTTGCAGACGCAGAGCAAAGTAAATGAAATGCAACACGTCATGTGGGATATATGATCTCTATTGATGTTACCCTTATATATTGTTAAACAACATTTCATAAAAGGTCAATTGTTCTCATGTGACCTAGTTATAGTGATTTAAATATTAATTTTAGGAGAAGCGCAAATTTGATGTGACTTGGTACATCTGCAGTTAAATGGATTATGTCAACAAAAATGTGTTTTTTGGTACACTATAAATGATAGAAATGTAATATACTAAGACATGTAAATTGAGTATAAAATAAATAAAATAATACCTAATCAGATATTTGATAATCAGCAAAACTGTTTGTAAAAATTAAAACCCCAATCTGGTATCGAACTCATGAAGTGGGACTCATACGAAGACATGATAGCAGACTGGTCTATTCTGCTATGTGGGGGAAACTATGGTCATACAAAGGTATCACTATTCTGACGTCAAACTGTAAACATGAAAAGGGCCAAACAAACAAACACGACTCATATTATATATTGAATTTATCTCAGAATGCGAAAACTTTATATGAAATTATGAATATCTTTATTTCAAATATGTTAAAGAAATTACACCATTGAGGCCCTTTTTGCTCGACACATTTAATTGACACACAGTAGGCCACAGGTACATCCAGCACTACACAGTTTCATTGCTTTATCTGCTCCTGACTTGCATTTCAGATTGCACTGTAAACGTTGGTTGACCAATATGCAACGCTAACGATAATTATATTTACATGTTAACAAATTACATGTTACATGACAACAAATTTTATTCCGCATAACTTATGCATCACAACTGCATCCAAAATTGCATTAGATAAGTGATGCTTTTATTTGCTTTTATCGGTGAATTTACAATCGCCATTTCTCATATATTTCATTTCTTACCACGTATACATGGAGGTAAATAGGTCGACTTACTTAATTACTTCTTTTAGTTGAATGTCGTTGTTCCCTGTGTACAGTTTACAGCCAGATATGTATGGCTTAAGTAAATTGTATGTTTGAAACTGTTGAGTTTAATGTTACAATTACAACAATCAGATATCGTATGTACTGCATATCTAACGGAGTACAGCATTGCAATGTTGATGCACTATATAGGTTGAAACATATTTTAACACATGCTATATCAAGACAATATAACCGGGTAAGCCAGTCAAAACATAAACTGCAATTCGAATTCTTTACACGCATTGATCGTGGATGGGAAAAATATCCGTCAATTGATGCATTCTAATAAAGGGTAAGATCCAACATGAAAACGTAAAAAGACATTTTCTAATCCTACACACATATTGTTTATTATGCTGCTGAGGTGTAATGCTCTAATGATATAGCACAGTAAGGGTCATCATGTTTCGATTTAGTGGAACGAAGCTACATTGCAGTAAATGTCTTCCAGAAAATATATTGCCAACAAGTACATATAACGCCTGTTATATCGATACATTGACCACGGGTAAAATCAATGCCTTATTTTTATATAAATCGGACGCCACTCTTGTTCGTCCTAGTTTTATTATACGAATAACATCCAGGACTTAAGAGGAAAACATGTATTCATGAAACCTCTTGTGCATGATTATAACCACTAATCACACACTTGAAAACATGAAATGTTGATTGTACAATATCAGTATTTAATGAAGGTGCCCGATATTATATATGTTGTAGCATCCATCAATCTCAGTATCTATATTCACTTTTTAGACGATTGTAGCCATTATAGTCTCTTGACACGCACATGTGTATACACTTTATGTATTGTTTCTAAAACATTGATATATCATAGGCTATGGAATGTTTGGTTGAAGATTTCACACAAATATTTGAAGCCTGTCTCAACCATTACTTGCCAAAACCCATTTAGCTCGATTGTGTCGAAAGTCCAATGCTTATTGACAGATGCAATCCAGTTCTTTTCAGTGAACTTTATGCATTGATCACGTTTATATTATTTATCGCTGGGCTGTTGTGATTTAAATGCTTACCAATAAACAAGTGAAACTTAGAAACGAATTGACTAGCTAAACTGATGATACATATATAGGAAATACTCCAAACGTTAACATATTAATATAATTTATGAGTATCAGATCTATTTGAGGCAGTTATAGCATCCAATGTGAATCACGTGACCTTGTTTTTGTCTACACGTGTATGTATCACCCGTTACACACGATCGAACATACACAGACTAATGTTTAAAGATATGTTGGAACATTAAAATTATAAATTACAATTTGCTCAATGAAATTATCTTTGAATTAAAATAAAATTGAAGTACTGGTTTGTTTGTATTATGCTTGTTTATAGTATGCTGTTTAGCGCAAATTCGATAAATATAATACTGAGAAGGTAATATGTGCCGCGGACAAATAATACATACATTTCAATATGTCTGCAATTGAACAAAAACATGCATATTGTAAATATACCATTTAATAAATATCATTAAACTGTTATGAACTGTTGGCTGAATTTCTCTATGTATCAGATCCACCCTAGTATGTTGGCCGAAGTATGACAATGTGTGCACATGCACCTTCCTACGCACAAAATAATAGTTGCTTAAAGTATGCATGGAAAGAAACATTATTGATTCAATGAAATGTATTTAAGTTTAATACTAATGCATCTTAACAGGAAGCGAAAGCATGTTGCACACGCATTGCATTTGTTTTTAGTAAGGCGTTAATTCTGTAGATATCGCTAATGGCTTGATTATAAGAGGAATGTTGTGATCAGTTTCATTCCAATCCAGAATGCATCTTAACGAATGCATCTTAACAGGAAGTGAAAGCATGTTGCACACGCATAGCATTTGGCTTTAGTTTGGCGTAATTCTGTTGATATCGGTAATGGTTTTATTATAAGAGGAATGGTGTGATCGGTTTCATTCCAATCCGGTCAAGACAGTGATAACACGAATGTATCGGTGATGCGCGATGCGTATACTACTCAATCAGATAATTGACTGTTATATAACCGATAAAACAAATTGGATCTTGGGTTAATGTTTAATAAATATGAATGCAATAGAGCCACTACTAGACTAGTACTGAACAATATGTTTCTTCTTCATTCTAAGAGTAATCCAATATCATTTTTTGCTCAGACTGTGGCTAACATATAAGTTGCATATTAATATCATTAAAGGGAATGTCAACGAAAAATTGGTTTCATATGGCACTTTAAATGATATTCTATGAAGGAAATGCGCTATAGTAAGACATGTGCAATAAATAAATATAAATACTATAATACACAATGACATATTTGATAAAAACCAATTAGCAAACAAGTCTGAAACAATTCAAACACACATGTGTATCGAACTTACGACTTAGGAGAAATACGAAGAATGACAGTAGACATCGCTTTAACCTACTGCGCTAGGTAAGGAGTCGTGTTTATAGTATGGTTTTACAACATACTCACAATTCTGACGTCAAAATGTAAACATGAATAGGGCCAAACAAACACGACCCATATTGTAATTGATTTTGTATCTCAGAATACGTACACTCTTTTCCCATTACATTTACCCTGTTTTAAACGTTATTATATGCCAGTATCTATATCTCAATTTCAGATATTGTTTTTCAGAAATTGCCCCATGGAGGCCCATTTCAATGGCACAGTCCCTTTAAGGCAACTCTCGGAACGAAAATATAATTTATCTAAAAGACACCTGCACTAAAAGCAACAAACCATTCTACAGCACAGACGTACACATACGCCGATATATGATTTTACAAACGTGATCATGATCATGGTACATTTAGCGATGTATCCTATCACTCCACATGGTACTCGCACAATTTAACTGTTAACGTTTGTACCACAGAACACGTGATTATGCGTGTTACACACTTGCTAAATATATGGGTATTAATCATCTAATAAAAGCTGGGATGGAGCTTAACTTATTTTAAAAAAAGTGAAATTGAACTTTTGCACGCAGTAGTACGAGAAACAGTAGAGTGTAATCGATATATTATTGTTAAACTGTAGGATAGTTGATGTATCACAAATGTTCAAAAGCTGATAGATGGATAGCAGATGCCTACTTTGAGAAGTTAATCTGAATTAGCGTAACCATATGAACGCCTGTTTATGCAGTCTTCAACGAAAGGTTTGCATTTGCAAGTTTATTTTTTAATGTGATTTGGTAACACATCTGAGACTATCGATGTATCCACGAACACGAGGCACAGTTGTATTAATGGGATTTAAGTTTAATGTTTAATGCGCCTTGATGCCAATGTATGTCTACGGTTATAGTATTTGTCTAAACAAACCACTGATACCAGCTGGTTAACTGTAACAATCAGCCAGAAATAGCGTTCGTTCAGACGATGCTCTTAATGATTATATTTTTCACTTAATGGATGCAAACAACCCATTTCATTTATAGGTCAATCATTTCATAAGTCGCTAAATGTATGGGGTTTTTTGACATATATTCGCCGACACTACAATGATAGACGTGCATATCATTGTTGAAATTTCAGTTTTCTCTTCGAAATATAGCAATCATTTTTTGGATGATCTTACACATCCAAAACACCGAGATGTTTATAGTTTGTCAACAAATGAGTCATTTATATCACAGTGATAAAATCAGCTGTTGTCAATATACAAATACATTGTTTTTTTACATTTCTGTACTGTCGCTACCACTTTTATAGAGCGAATATGTTGTGATAATCATACGTCACTGGAACAAACGCACAAAAATATGTATTATATATTTTATTTTATATTTTGATATCCAATTGCCATGCTCTCACACATACGTTCTCTGTTAATATTAATTATGAACTGTATGACACACGACGTACACCACCAGTAAAACGATTTGCCAAAAAAGCTAGCCGTAAATTACATACGTATCAATCCAACTAATACAACCGGCTGCGACCAGTGGCCTTCAAAAATGGGATGTGCAGTTACAATATTTATTTTTTATTAATGCTAAGTAGTGAAATATAGAAAAAATTCAGTGGGATATATCCCTTAAACACTCACCGTGAGAGACTACTTTGTGGGTCCCGATTAAAAAAAAATACAGTAAATAAAACGGACCGTCAAAAATGCCGGGCTCAAAACTGTGAAATGACGTCATTATTTTGACGTCATTACGTTATGATTCCCGCGATATTTTCCAATAAAATGTAAAACAAAGGTTAATTAAGCTCGTTAAAATATTAATTGTCTTCCTTTCCGGTGATGATATCACACGTTATCACACCGAAACAAAAATATCATATATTTATTTTTTTAAATGGATTTCATTTCGGAACAACAAATGATTCAGTAATAAAATAAAATATAATTAGTGTTCAAACTTGAAAAAAGCAACACATTATCATTGACCTTGCTCAGGTGCTTGAATAATTGTATAAGCTGAAATTCAATCCGTGTTTCTTCTGTTTTAACGGGGCTATTGCCCGCGTTTGGTTCAAGGTTGAAAGAACAATTGCCTATGCAATATAATGTCTACATGTTATTACAGGAAACGCTTTTGGAAATTATAATTAATGCACCAGACATTATTCGAAACAAAAAATTCAAATTGATCATAAAGATATTATGCGTCGCTTTTGGGGAACATTTAAGATATTATGTTTGTGCCATCCGGAGGTCTAAGCATTTGTAGCATTGATTGACACCCATTTACTTAATCAGCGTGATGTTTCGCTTATACTTATGCCGTTTCTAACTAAATGTTTTTGAGACAGCGTTTATTTTGAACGGAATTGTCGAGTTTCGTGTTTTGTACATATTGTTGCTTGTAAATTACATGTGTGTGTCTATGGTTGATTGAGTAATAATGTAGAGGTTCCCTTTAATGTACATCAAACATTAAACTTACATCTATTACAAGTATCCGATAGCTGTTTTCATGACATTAAATGCAGTCAGGTTGTGCGCAAATTTTAATACCAGTCCTACATAAGTACAACCATCCGAAATTTCACAACAATTAAATCTCCATAATTATTCACAAAATAAATCTTGGGAAAAAAAGGAATGCAACAATGAAACTTGAATCTACCAGGGGATTCATCTATCTTAGTTTAATTTCACGTAAAATCCTCGAGATAATCCCGCAGCAAAGGATGCGGGTACTATACATAATGTTTCGAAAAAGGATACACCGTAGCAGGTTTTGAGATCATATCTGCACAATTTAAGTAAACCGCTTAGTCAATGAAAGTTGATTAATTCGAACGTCAGAAGCCTGGAATTCCCTTCCTGATTTGTTGATGTGATATATTTATAAATATATTGTTGATACAGTTAAGCTTGATAAATAAATGTAAATTCAATATGTTATTCCCCAATATTTCAAAAAAAATTATTTGTTATGTATGATAACAGTTTCATTAATTGCGGCCTCATCTTTAACTTTTGAACATCCACTACAGAAGCGAATATAGGTTTAGTTACATGCACATGTGGCATTTGAACGTTTGATTCATCTATAAAATTCATATCTAAAAATAGTTGTATATGCATTACATTTATTAAAATTAATTCAAACACATTTTATTTTTGATAAATATTCACAATACAATATTGTAAATATCAATGCATATTTACATGCGTGTACAAACTAGTAATACTGACATTTACAATACCCCAATATCTGAGTGTGAAAACATTAAATGAATGTCATCTTTTCTAGTTCGTGTTTCCAATAAATTGTATAGCAAATAAATGCAAGCCGTTCGGTTAGTTTAAAATGACTATTAACCTATGTTTGAGACACTTTACACCCACGGTCTTTAACTATAATAACATAATTAAAGTTTGATAACATTTCTCCTCCAACAAAATTGTATTCCTTTCCGCTTAGATCAACAATAACTTTATGTCCTTCTGGTAAAGATGGGCAGATACACACAACCTCCTTTGCTATCGATATATTTATGTTGTTTTACTTTTTTTATGAAATGATAAGCCAACAATAGTTTACGTTAATATTCATATTGACATTATTTGTTACTTAATTAACTTTATGTAACATGATTTGATGTATGACTGAACTAAACAGTTCATACACAAATTACAAACTGCCAGAACGTTTATTCAGAGAACATAAAAAAAAAAAAACTGTGTTTAATAGGTTACGACAAGCATTATCATGATAAATCTGCAGTCTACTACTAAATCTAATTTAATTATTTACCAAAACCATGATATGTTAGCTTTCTGAGAATACGTTTCTAGACAACAATAAAAGCAGAAAAATAATAATAGTGCCATCAAAGTTATTGCGGTTTTGAATGAGATGTATACCAATTACCTGTTAAAAAGTAAGGTCTTAATTATATAAGTTATGACCAAAAGGACACACAGTATTGCTGGCTAAATAACTGTCTCGCTATTACACGTTTTCATCAACATTCCAAATTTCGTTTGATATCACATGCTCATTCGTATAACTAAACTAATTAGCAACTTCATTATCGTAGCAGCATTTCAATGTCGATGCGTATTTCTTACTGGAATACTTTTATTCGCCCTGACTTGAACACGAATTGGCTCTTGGCGTTGATTGGATACCTCATACATCTTCAACATCAATAAATATCCATGAGACCATACTGAGAAAGTATTTAAATATGTGCAAGTAACCGTTTTCTGATACAATTAATGCGACGCTTTACGTTTTGACTTCATTTTTAGATGTGGTGTAATTCGTTGCGGTATGGACATGTGCTAACATATTTGTCAAAATTATCGTAAATGCACGATTTGTTTCTCATATGGTTGTTGACAATAATGAAGAAGGCATCGCAGTGCATATTTTGATAACTCTTATATTGTGCTGAAGACCTAATAACAATGCTTTCCCAATCCCGGTGGAAGTTTGGCTATGGTTTCGGAACGTAATGAACATTTGATGACATTCATTCTTATAGTCCCATTGGACACATAGACATTAAAGATAATGTTCGTTGTAAACTAACTTAAAAGTTTTTTTGTATAAACGTTAATAAAACACTATAATTGCGTTGTATTTTTATCGCAATTTATCATACCACTATGCTGAGGTGCCTGCTATATATTTTTCATATCAGGTCGTTTATATCAGTCTATGTTTGGAGGTGCGTCATATTACCCGGAATCAACTATAGAGTCAACATATTCGGTAATAATGAATCAGATTCAACAAAACAAACAATTTGATACCAAGAACGTATATAATTTATTATTTAAATCGTCATAAATCACAAAAACTTTATTTTTTTTAATATTCACATTAACCCGCACTTTGGTAGTGGTATTAGGTCATAAATGGAACCATTAATCATCCGTACACAATTATTTTAATACATTCTAAAAAAAGTGCACTAAATGCCACTACTTAGGATCAGTTTATGTTGAGCCTCAAACATTTTACCAAAAATTGAAAATGCTATAGCCTATATGGAAAGGATTTGGAAATGTTAATTTCAATTCAAATGTCCAAAAATAGTGTCTCTGAACTATTCGGTGACTTGTGTTCTCCGATAAAATTGATCGTTGCAATCCATTTCAGCGTGCTTTTTCAGTATTATTTGAATGAACGGGTGTATAATCAATGTATTCGTAGTGAAAACAGCTAATTTATCATAACGAAATGTTAATAATAACATTTTATCCAGTCAAGTTTTAGAAAACCGTGGTATGTTAAATAGAAAAACAGGTTACTGCCTGGTCTTGTGTAAAATATCAGGTTCGGCACGAATAAAATAACGGCTAGGCAAGCCTTGCCGTTATAATATTCTAAGCCTGACCTGATAATTTACACAAGACCAGGCATTAACCTGTTATTCTCTATATGTATGAGGTCGTTTCAAAAAGAATTTGAAGGTTTGTAGTTCAGGTAATATTTAAGGTAGCGCAACTGTAAAGGACAACATAATTTAAACATAATTGTACATATTATTTCCATTATGTATATTGCATCAGTGGTTTAATTACAAGTTTTGGGGAGGCTTTTCATGCTTATTAATGATTTGGGAATATGTTGATGACAACACAATTTTGCATGTTCTGTAAATTCCATACACTCATATGGAAAAACTCAGTTATCGTTGAAAATACAATTTTGGTGTCCATTATACAGGTAATGATTGTAGATTATAAAACAATACAATAAACGAATTTAAGAAGAAACAAATATTGATATTTATCATTTTTATTCCTATGAACTTGAAACTGACAGAAACGAGAAAATAGGCTGTTGTCTAACCAAACTTGGTTTTCCAATATGTTTGTTTTTTTCCATTTAAATTGTGTCATATATTTTATTTTTAATTTATTCATTTGTAATGTAAATTATATTTAACTAAATATAAGTAAAACTCAAGTTGACTGTATATTTTTTTAAACTGAAAAGAGTAACAAACATACCAGCTGAAACATTAATCAGCTTTTTTAGGCAATTCCACAACACACATTTTTTAAACGGTAAACGTACAAACTGGGTCAAGAAATTTACCGACATGGACCGAGTGTTTATGACACACCTGGTTAACATGTAAACAAACAACGTACATGCTTGTAACATAACCAGTGATAAAAGCAAATGTGTCATTTGTATGAATTTCAGATAAGATGCTTTCAGTTTATGCAACTATCTTCTGCAACAACACGCCTATCATATACAATAACGTAAATGGAATTGTAACACATAACCATTGACAAGTGTACCAAGGGAGCAGCTAGATGCATAATAATTTTATTATTGTATTCACCCCAAAAAGTATATAGACGTGAAGAAAAAGCACATCATTTTCTGGCGTGAGATTTGTCTTCATTGAAATCGAGAACACAGGAATATTTTATCCAACGTGCATCACCCCTTCAACAGCCCTAATGGAACCGAACGCTTAAAGGATTCATACAAACAACGATGCATACTTTGTATAATTATAATATACATTGTATTTGATGTAGGTGTCTGCCCAAAACATGTTTGCTGCCTTGTAATTGCACAATGTCATATTTAATCAGACTTGGCATACTTCACAATGATAAACATAAACACCTGAAACTTTATATATATAAGAAGGACAGTTTATTGAAGTCAGACAACGCATGACATTGGGATATACATGTAAGTACGTGAATATTTCAAGGCCCAACTAAGGTGGCTCATATTTACAACGTGCACAAGCATTGGGTGCTTGAGGATGCGCTGTAAGATAAATAATTAAAACGAGTTTGTTTCAACATCAAACCGTGTCCTAAAGCCATATCGCCATAGGCAATATATGATTTTAAATATAAAAGGTTTCGTATAATTTAGGAAGTTCGTGTACTCTAATAATACTCATGACATCATAATAGCTTGTTCCATACTTCGGGCAGTTGTAGGATTCCACAGAGGATCGAATTTAGGCTTATCTGGCTCATTCAAATTCTGTGTTAAATAGCTCAGAAACCCTATATGATACTGACTACAAATTATAAATTTTAAGTGCTCCAAGAAATATTTATTTTTTTTCTGGTTAATGCGTTCTCAATATAAATTATACGTGGAGCGTTATCAATTAAATTTATTTCCGAAATTGTAAGCGGAATGCAGCTTATAATTTCACGTGACCATACGATTCATTCATGCCCTGTTTAGCATTGCCTTACAAAGTGTAACACTAGATTTAATAAGCCGGAGTCCTCCAGTATTGTAATAAATTACTAACAAGTATTCAGTTAACACTACATACGATCAAAATAATTATAAAATTTTCAATTTTTCATTATTATCCCGCTTACCAAATTAATAGTAAGTTTAATCAGATCGGATAACATAAATGAACGTATGCTATATATCTGACGGTGACCCAAGCGAGATAGAAAAAATACCAATATGACCACTTTCATATAAAATCGCATTTGAAACCAAACCTATATCCGATAACAAATGCGTACAATATTTTTTAGATTTTTCGTGCATCCGAACCCCGTCATTATTGTGTAACATACTTGGAAGACATATAAAGCATTTGTAATGAAGTCTATTAAATGATTTCAAATGGATCTTAGCTATTGTCAGAGAAAACGTACTGTACCTCATTACTTTATAGTAGAGCATTTCAAGTGATCAACGTTTATTGCAATAGCCATCTATTAACCAGTAGACGGAAATGTGTCACTCCGCCTTTCTATTTGTCCTAGGTTCCTTTCTATTTGTCCTAGGTTGTTTGTCCAAGGGTTTTAAGTAAATCGATTGGATTATGCAACCATGTGCTATAGTTTACCACTGAAATATAAACATGTAATTGGTCAGCTCAATCCTTGATTGACAAGTATCTACTGGTGAATTGTGATAGAGGTTAAGTTGGTTGTCTGTTATGTGTTCATATTAACAACGTTCACCGTAGGGGTGTTTCTCTGTTAATCTTATACAGACCTTGCTCATCTATATCAGCAGCAGCCCCATAACCTAGTGTTTTATTTTGACAGATAAATGCTCCTTTTCACTCCAATATTCAGCTTAAAGTTTTAGTTAAAACAGTCCTATAATCTCGAAACGTATTTGTTTAAAACTTGGGATATAACATTGATGTCCGTGTCCTTCAGAGGTGATATAATGACAATAATTTTGTATTTTTATGGATATATGTACTTTTTTCAATTTAGAATTTTCAGTTATTTTTATTCCAAGTCATTAAATTTCATTACGGAAACAATTAAAGGCAATCATTTGACATTAGTAATGTAAAATGTGCAGACTATCTTGCATATTTATAACTATATTTTTGCTTTTATTTTTATAATTATTATTATTATATATTATAAATAGATTATTATATCTTTGAGAAATCTGTCATAATGGTATTTATATCCCGCTGAATCAAATATATAACATACAAGTCACTCGTATACGCAATCCGAGCCAATAATTTTTAAAGTAAAATGAAAACCCGTATTCGTCAATTTAAGATACTGGGCAATAATGCAAATTTGAATGTTTTTATTTTGCAATTATTTTACTGTGTATGTATTGCATGAATATGCATTGACGCTTACATTTTAACGGCAATGGTTAACGCACCATCCCATTAAGTTAGTTATGTTCTTAGCAAATATGATGGAATTAAACGCGGCAGGCTGTTGTAGCATTTAATAGTTGCACTTTCCTGTTCTTTGTATTAGGGGATTGATCTTCTGCAACAACAAAAAAATGTCGCACATAACGATACATACAGTGTGGTGATAATGGTGTATCTGCGTGATGTGATTGATATTGAAATTAGTTTTAATAATTCCGGTGCTATTTTCCCAAATGCATCGTGATTCTACATCGCAGGAGACTATTGTAAACTATATTTTAACAGCATCATTTTAAGCTTGTCTATTAATATTTGAATGTCGACTATATACGGGAATTTAATGTATTTATTTAAATTAGACATCAATGGTACTGATGAGCATATTTTATTAACCTCAAGAACTCAAGATTGCTTTTAAAAGTCTTAAAATGATGTACCTGACAATATACTCTGAATGCGGTTCTGATATATAACAAATGCATCAGAATTATGCATCTAGTATTAATAGTAGGGGTGTCAAGATATTAGAATTCCATATTGCAATATACTGCGATATTTTTAATTCATCACAATATTTATTGCAATATATTGCCACCTGTGTTATTATGTAATTAACATGCTTAAGACGGATCACATCACTATCAACATGGCACTATTTCATAGGGTAGTTTTTATTGTCACTTTCTGATGTTGATGACAGTCGCAACAGCAGCAAGATATAGTTAGCAGGTAGTAAAACAAATCAAATATGCATAGCATTCTCAACATCTGTCATCTCTATATATACTGTATATATTATACTATAATTAAGTAAAGCGATATTGACGCGTACTGGTACTTAAGTCGTGATATTAAGTAAAAGCATATAGGTTGACACAGAGTACTTGTATATGCTTTGTGCTTAAACTATGTTTACCTTTTTCATTTGAAACTGAATGTATAAAAATGAATGGTCACAAAAAAAACACATAAATTGTGCAATATTGCTATATTTTATTGCAGAATCAAATACTGCAATATACCAATATACCGGTATATTGTGACACCCCTAATTAATAGTCCGTATTATTAACTATATCATACCATAAATAATATACATTACGGTATATGGAGGTATGTAGTCTAAGTAAACATAATAATATAAACTATAAGTATGTTCACTTTTGTGAATTGAATTGAATTTTGAGTATACGCTACATAACAAATCTCAAAATACAGTACACTTACCGTTCTTCACAGTTTAACGTGGAAGTGGTGCCAGACCAAATTGTGAAGCAAACTTACAAACGCATCAGACAAATGTCGTAATCAAACCATGGATCTATCTCATAAGAAGACATCTAAATGCTTATTGGTCGATAGCATTAAATTATTGCATCATTTATATTACGTTTACAGCATTGGAATAGCTATCAGTGTACCCTGGTGTTTCATTTGTATGTATTCACTTCAAGAGCCATCGTTAGTGCCTGAGATTACTGTCAACAACTTCAGGGGTTGTAAATAATTGTCTAATACATATGTAATGTTCTCTTGATAGCTGTGTTAAAAATAAATTGACTTGAATTACATCAAATCTACGTCCCGTTAGGGGAAAAAAGCAAGAACGTTAAGAAATATAAAAATCTACGTCGAATTCAGGGGGTATTAAAATTCATTTCGTTGTTAATGTGACCTACCTCAATTATCATGGATGCATTTCAACAGATACGGACAATGTCAATAGCGATGATTGTATATGTTTTGGATCTTTAACAGAAAAAAGTTGACCGAATCGTTTTAATAACGCGATGCTTGTGAACATGACTTACTCTGGTTCTGTAAAATTTACGTGTATAATTACACAGTATGATATTATAACTACGTCAAAAAAGAACAGCATCAGTAAGCACAAGAGCAATAGTAATATGAGCAGTAGTTGGTATTGTGATTGTTTTAGTTTTTGGTTAATTAGTGAATACACAAATTGCATACTTTTGATGAAACACTTTCTTTATATGTGTACTTCGTATTTGAAATTAAAGCCTAAAGTTTACAATAATAACATGTAAAGATGCTATAGTGTACATATATAGTATGGTAAGCAACCATTATGAATAAGGCATGTATACAGTTAAAATAAGAAACTGAATATACACATCCCGATGATATAATTAGGGCCATGTGTTAATATAACTTTATAGTCTAAATATTTAATTAAACTAGGTTTTCACTGTGGAAAATCTGTTACCTCGGCAAAGTATGTCGGTCTTAATTATCATTTTTGTTCTAAAAACAATTGAAACCAATTATCTTTAAAAAAAAGTACAACTTATAATACTAAAAATGACATTTCGCTTTGTTAGAACGTAAATAAGATATTTTGTATTGCCATTTAAAAGGACTCTAAAACCAGTTTACATCGCTATCATTGAATCGCTAGCCTCTTGACAATCGCTCGCACTCAATGAGCTTGTACAAATTGCCTTATGTTTTCAGACGCTGGGTATAAATAAGCTTTCAGTTTGAAATACAATAAGACACTTTCACCGGGCATTAAAATGGCTTTTTTGTATTTTAATTGTGCTATGTTCACCTTTACTGTCTCTTCAGAAAAACCAAAATATTTCTCTTTTGGGACTCGAACCCAGGGCATCCGGAACAAAAGTCTGGAACGCTAACCACTAGGCTACAGGAGCTCAACGTGTATTCATACTTTTAACGCAATGTAAGTGATGCACGTGTTCTGGAAACGATCGACGAAAGCCTTACTAACGCTACATACTTTTGTCATTTTAATCGATGTTTATTCATATGGGATATTTTATTTCAAATTTATTTCTGTATTAGGAGTGTTGTATCTGGAAATATTCAATGTGTCATTCTGTCAATCGTCCCTTTAAACGGTAGGATATTGACTAAATTTGTCAGTTTGAATTAATGGAATAATTTGGTAGATATGCTTTCTGTAGATGGGTTAATCGTTTAAAATGACAGAGATAGCTGGGCATCTAGACACTTATTTACTTGAATTGCACTTGTTTGTTGTTACAGCATTAGTTAGGAATATATAATATAGATATATTATTCGTATCTCCTAAATATTAGAAAAAAGTATAGCATAGCCTCCCTTTATAAAATTAATTGTTAAACGAGAAGACTACTAGAAAAAACTCCTAATACGAGAAAAACAACGAGAAAAACACATTGAAACGTGTTTTATGTTGCATGTGTACTTGTAAAAAAAAACACACCAGAAAGAGAATACTAGGCTTCGGGATTTTTTTTCCTTGGCGGTTTTACTCAATTTTATAGATAGGATTTCAAAGAGTGGTTCGTCTGATCATTTTGAAGACATTATATATAGAATCCAATTTCTTTGCTGGTCCATCATGTTGATAATTTAATGTGCAATCAGACTCAGATTGGCGAATCCCTCGGCACACCCAAGTTTCATTGCTTCATAAATGTTTGTCTGCCCAGATTTATCGCGTGGTTAATTACTGAGATTTGCGGTGACCAGATGTTATGTTTTAACATGAACAATCATGTTAAGCAAACCCATTGCAATTATGAACAAATCTCGCCATCATTTAAATAAATAAAAACAGTTAACTCAATTATACCAACACACAACACCTGTAGGAATATTAAACAGAAGGCCTACAGCTTTACTCGCTAAACCATTGCTCGAAGATGTTATTCACAAGAAACACTAGGTACAAATATGAAAACAAATCATGTAATCAATTATAAAACATGCATCAAACGCATTCAGTTAAATGCGGCAATAATTATGTAACTGTGGAATAAGTCAACAACATTACGTGAAATCAGTCAATTCAATTTATCTTCCAACGTTTCCATTTTTTTGCAATAATTATGTAAAACAGCACCTACTTAAGCGTTAATGGGTGCCAATCAATACCAGAAATGCTCAGACATTCAGATTGCAAGAACTTGATATCTAAAGTGTTTCCCACAAGCGAAGCATAATTTCGTGATGCTCAATTTACATATTTGTTGCGTATTATGGTACGTGCATTTAATACAATTACCAAAACAGTTACCTGTAATTACATACATTATGTAATTGTTCTTCAAACATCGAACAAAACCCTATCAATGGTTAGGTTAATACATAAGAAAAACACTGAGAGCAAAAAGGCAAGTGCATATGATTTAATTTGTCAATTATCTAAACATATGTATAGTCGTGTTTGAACAATGAATTCATTTTATTATATTGCTTACTTCCCGGTTATTCGGAAATAAAATCCATGTTTAATAAAAATGATTCTTTTAAATATGCACAGTTGAGAAAACGTATTATATGATAAAGTATATATTGCTGGTTGGCTAGTGTGCATGCAAACATATACTGATTTCATCGCAGTGAAATGAATGTCTCATTTGCTTACAAATTGGAATCATCTGAGGGTTTTCGATTTGTTGGATCACTATTATGGCGTTGTGATTTCCGCATTTTCATCTATGTTATGCACGACTGTAACTGTAGTGCAGTCGAATATATACCAGAAACAGGAATATAAATATAGTGATTTATTTCTATGAAAAATATGAAATGGTATTTCCAGTAATTAGTACTAGGTATTAGGGACCAATTTCCAGAATGTACAAGCTTTCCGACCGAAGCGATATACATTATAAGCTGACGCATCATACAAACTGGTATATGAATGGGGAAAAATATATTTCCCAACTTCGTGGCTGTTAATTATTGTTTCAGTTAACCATCAAATATGAGTGGTTAATTGTCAGTGTTATTTTAAGACAAACACTATAACACTAGATACATCATTGAAATCAGACAGCTTCATACATTTTACTTGAAACGCACTTCTACAACATTGCTCCGTGTTCGTTGATACATCGATTATCTCAGATATATTTCTTATATTATGTAACCAAATCACTTTCAAAAATAAACCTGCAAAGGCTTACATGTCGGCCAATACTGTATAGGCAGGTGTTCATCTGGTTACGCTAATTATTGAGATAAACTTTCTCAACGTAGGTATCTGTTTACCAAATGTCAGCTACCAACATTTCAATGTGTGATACGTAAGATACGTTCTTAGAGTTTTTCAATTATATACCTGGCGCATTCATATTTTACCGAAACATGCAAGCAATAGACCATTTCAGTTTTTGTTTCAAATAAATTAAGCTCCAGTTTTTATTAGATGATTAATGTCCATGCTTTGCTATAACACGGACATCAAACGCATTACCATGTGTTATTTTTGTTAGACGATTTTAACAGTTAATTTTGCAATAACAATATGCAGTGACTGGAACATCGCTAATTTCACCAAATAATAATTCACATTTGCAAAATATCAATTAGTTTATGTATATTATTAAATTAAAATAGAATAATTACACTTTTCACTATAGTTGGCTTTTCACACTGGACTCCATTCATTTAATAGAAACGCCATTTGAAATTTCATATATTTTGATTACATAAAGTTTAATGCTTTGACAATTTATACATGTGTATACTTTACTGCAATAACTGGCCTATAAAAATACTTTATTGACATACAATTATGTCATTAGTAGGTGTTAGTTTTACTATTGAAAATCAAATACATCATGTGTCAGCTTTAGAGTGTCACCAAAAAAATTAAGTACTGTTTGTATCTTGTATATAACTTTCAAAAGGAATTGCATCGATCATTGATCATTGATTATTGAAAAAAGTTGTTTTTTTTGCAAAAACGTTATGACGTTTTTTTTCTTGTTAATATTTATTTAAGAGGAATTTTCTTTTCATAGGATTCTGATAATATTTAGTTATTATAGTTTTGTTCCGTTCAAAGGACTCTTAATCGATATTAACATTTCTTATCAGTATAAAATAATAAATAATACACACGTCTAAAACTACTTAACATAATTGTATTTGAAAGCGTATACCATAGGCATCAGATAAAAAGCTTATGGCAAAATGGTAAAATGTTGTTATTTTACTAGAAAACATCAGTGTGGATGAAATAATATGTATATACAGCTAAACAATTGTTTGCCATATGCTTTGTAAAATAGCACATTGAATTACTCTTGTGAAAGAATGAAAAATATTGCCGAACATCGATAGTTGTTTAATGGCATACACATAAAACTGCTTCGGAAATGGAAGTACTCTGTGGTCAATGTGAACCTCACTGTACATGACAATGCACGGCAAAATATAATGTTCAGACAGTCCATACCGGTCGATTCCAACTAGCTCTGCGAATCCTTGCGTATGTAATATTAAAAATAAAACTATTGACTTTAATAGAATATTTACAAAATCCTTCCATACTCTTTAATTATAAACATTAGTTAAAAAAACGTTTATGGAAAGGAATTGTTCAAACGTGTGTTACTTTAATATTCAATCAATAATTGTTTAATCTTCTTGACATAGTCTATGTTATTGGTTCAACAATGCCATTTATTTCAAATGTAGTTGTAATACAACACTCAAATATGTAATAATATTCCAGCGTGCAATGGTGTTACTAAAAGGCTTATACAATAGTCTCAGACTGTAGAATCACAATACATAACATCGAAATTATTATATTTAATTCCACCGTCACCAAATGCAGCAATATTATTATTATTACACATCGATCATCGATATTTACGCCATTTATTTTATTACAGAAGATATAAAACAATCTTAACATAAAGAACCGGAAGGTATCATTATTATATGATTCAACAGCCTGCCTCTGTCAAATCTTATTTAAATGTTCTGCAATATCTGACGTTCATTTCCGTTCTCCAGTCACCAATCTCGATGCATTGTCATGCAGATCAGATCATCGCATTTCCGTTTGTGTCGTACCTGCATTTAATTTGAACATAAATGCAAGCTAGATTGAATGCACCGGAGGCCTCCAATATTGAAATAAATTACTAACAAGTATTCAGTGAACACTTCATACGATGAAAATAATTATCAAATGCGCAGTTTGAAATTATTACTCCGCTTTCCAAATTATTAGTCAGTTTAATCAGATCGGATAACATATATGAACGCATGCTATATATCTGACGGTGACAAAGCGAGATAGAAAAAATGCTATTATGACCACTTTCACATAAAATCGTATTTGAAACCAAACCTATTTCCCATAACATATGCGTACAATATGTTTTTAAAATTGTTGGTGCATCCGAAGATAATCATTTATTGTTTTAAACCAGACACAAATACGCAACGACTTAGAAACTCGTTTGGAAATTACGTGGTAAATAACGACGAATCACACATTAACGAATTCCATTAGAGTGTTTATTTAAATATTTGTGGTTATATAACTTACTAGCTAACGAGGTCGCGATTGTTGTCTGTATTTACTGTGTAACATACTTGGAAGACATATAAAGCCTTTGTAATGATGTCTATTAAATGAATTCAAATGGTTCTTAGCTATTGTCAGAGAAAACGTATTGTGCCTCATTAATTTATAGTAGAGCATTTCAAGTGATCAACGTTTATTGCAATAGCCATCTATTGTGATAGAGGTTAAGTTAGTTGTCTGTTATGTGTTCATATTAACAAAGTTCACCGTATGGATGTTTCTCGGTTAATCCTATACAGCCCTTAGTCATCTATATCAGCAGCCGCTTTTTCAATATATAATTTGAAGTTATTTTTCTTCAAAGTCATACAATTTCAAAACTGAAACAATTAAAGGCAATCATTTGACATTAGAAATGTAAAATGTGCATACTAACTTGCATAGTTATAACTATGTTTTTGATTTTATTTTTATAATTATTATTATTATATATTATAGTTAAATTATTATATCTAGGAAAAATCGGTCATAACGGTATGTTTATCCCGATGATTCAAATATATAGCATACAAGTCATTCTCACACGCAATCCGAGCCAAGTAATTTGTAAAGTAAAATGAAAACCCGTATTCGTCAATTTAAGATACTGGGTAATAATGCAAATGTAAATGTTTTTATTTTGCAATTATTTTACTGTGTATGTATTGCATGAATATGCATTGACGTTTACACTTTAGCGGCAATGGTTAACGTAACATCCCATTAAGCTAGTTTTGTTCATAGCAAATATGATGGAAGTACAACACAGCCGGAAATGCGTTAATCGGATCTACATTGCAATATTATTGAGATTGTACATTCGACAACGGAAATGAAAGTCAGACATTGCAAGACTCCGACTAAAGCATTGCTTGCGGCAGGCTGTTATATCATTGAATAATGACACTTTCCGGTTATTTGTATTACGGGATTGATCTACTGCAATAAAAAAAATGTCCCAAATAACGATAATACAGTGTGATGATGAGTATCTTCTTGATGTGATTGATATTGAAATTAATTTTAATAATTCCGTTGCTATTTTCCCACATGCATCGTGATTCTACATCGCACGAGACTATTGTAAGCTATATTTTAACAGCATCATTTCACGCTTGTCTATAAATATTTGAATGTCGACTATACACGGCAATTTAATGTATTTATTTAAATTAGACATCAATGGTACTGATGAACATATTTGATTAACCTCAAGAACTCAAGATTTCTTTTAAATGTCTTAAAATGATGTCTTGACAATATACTCTGAATGCGGTTTTGATATATAACAAATGCGTCAGAATTATTCATCTAGTATTAATAGTCTTTATTATGAACTATTTTATATTATAAATAATATACATTACCGTATATGGAGGTATATAGTCTGATTATACATAACAATATAAAATATAAGTATGCTCACTTTTGTGAACTGAATGCCGCTTGTGAGTATACACTATATAACAAATCTCAAACACAGGATACTTACCGTTCATCACATTTTAACGTGCACATGGTGCCAGACCAAATTGTGAAGCAAACTTACAAACGCATCAGACAAATGTCGTATTCAAACGATGGATCTATCTCATTAGACTTCATCTAAATGCTTATTGGTCGATAGCATTAAATTATTGTATCATTTATATTACGTTTAAAGCATCGGAATAGCTATCAGTGTTGCCTGGAGTATCATTTGTATGTATTCACTTCAAGAGCCATCGTAAGTGCCCGAGACTACTGTCGACAACTTCAGTGGTTTACAAAAATTTTCTAATACAAATGTAATGTTCTCTTGATAGTTGTGTGAAAATGAATTGACTTGAATTACTTCAGATCTACGTCCCATTAGGGGGAAAAAGCAAGAACATTCAGAAATCAAAAATCTATGTCTGATTCAGGGGGTATTAAAATTCATATCGACGTGAATGTAATCTACCGCAATTCTCATGAATGCTTTTGAACAGATATGGACAGTGTTAATACGTTTGCAACTTATGTTATGTTATTCTGCAATTAATTCGTTTCGTTTTGAATTTGCATATATTTCACAATTTTTAGAACAAATTCCGAATGCATTGACCGCGTATAGAATGTATATGTGTTCGTTTTTTCTAGATCATGTACTTTGTACTAATCTTGAATAAAACTCTTGTCTTGTCTTGTCTTGTTAATAGCGATGTTTTGGTTCTTTAACGAAAAAAAGGTGACCGAATCGTTTTAATAACGCGATGCTTGTGAACATTACTTACTCTGGTTCTGCTAAATGTACGTGTATAATTACAAAGTATGAAATTATAACTACGCCAAGAAAGAACACCATCAGTAAGCGCAAGAGTAATAGTAATATGAGCAGTAGTTGGTATTGTTGTTGTTTTAGTTTTTGGTCAATTAGTGAATACACAGATTACCTACTTTTGATAAAACGCTTTCAATATACTAGTATGTGTATTTCGTATTTGAAATTAAAGCCTAAAGTTTACACTAATAACATGTAAAGATTCTATATTGTACGTATATGGGAATCGTAAGCAAGTTTATTGTCAACGATGGTTGGAATCGACCGGTTTCTTTGGTATGCAAGCTATGCCATTCAGTGCATTGTCATGTGTAACATATGATGCTTGATAACTTTAATTTCCGACGCATTTTCGGGATGGAAATTACAGTGTCTAGCAGAGTGTTAAGCGTCCAGTTGAAATAAATAAGTTCATGAAAATATGCTGCTATTACATTCCACGTATATGCATTACTATTAAAACTACTTTCTAAGATCTACTATTAAAAATATGTTTGGCAGTCAAAGTATTTGTTTTAATGAGTTTTCTTCCCAATTTGTTGTAAATGCATTATTTTATAGAATATAGTTTCCTTTAATGAATCAAAACAAACTACTTCCCTGCTTCTGTAGATTCCTGTATTTAAATTTGAATCCAATTAGTATCCAATGGCGTTGTGTCTATAGGCAATGGTTCACTGCTTGGTCAAATTATTTGGATTATTTCATACAAAGTACGAATATACTCAAATGTAATATTTTCAAGGATATCATTTTAGTAATTTCAAACTGAAATTATTAACCAGTAGCGATACCTCAAGCAATACTCTACATGCACGTTTTAAATATGAACCGCGTTGATTTGACCATGATTTGTTGACATAGCTGTATGTACGATATTTGAAAGCTGACTTCATTGATCCATGTTTCTTTATCAAAGTATCACGGATGTATTGTAATGTATTAGCTGCACATATATTTAACGTAAATGAATTCGGGCTAACACATTCAAATATTGACAATTTTAGATACTGTTACTTGTGATTATTGGGCATATGTTAATATCTATGTCAAATTGCAGTCATCTTTTGAATTTTGACATACGCAATTTATCCAATTTTCTGTTTTAATACAACAAACAATATATAAACTGAAAGAACAATGAACAATTAACTACTTTCAAATCTGTTATATTATTATTTAACTTAAAGGTACATTATCCTTTAAAATCATAATACATTTACGAAACAAAAGTATAATATAGTCTCATGTGTTATTACTGAGCATATAATTTGAAAGTCAAAATAATACACCAATAAATCTTTGGTATACTGAAAACAACTCTCATAAATTGAAAACAGATTTTTAACACGCGTAAATTGGACACTACTTTTTAAAGTATGGTTTATTTTGCATATAGTTTTAACACATTGTTTTACAGAATAAATAAACTATACGTTAAATAATTTAGATTTTATCATTAGTTTCTAAATCCTATTATAATTATACATTCGTTTTGTAATGATATTTTAAATCTTATAGACATTTAATCTTTAATGGATTGGGAAAGTATAAAGTTAAGATAAGAACCTGATTATACACATCCCGATGAAATAATTATGGCCATGTGTTTATATAAAACTTTATAGTCTAAATATTTAATTAAACTAGGTTTTCACAGTGAAAAATCTGTCATGCTGTCTCGGCAAAGTAACTCGGTCTTAATTATCATTTTTCTTATAAAAACAATTTAAAACCAAAAATGACATTTCGCTTTGTTAGAACGTTAACAAGAGAATTTGTATTGCCATTTAAAAGGAATACACGTTTAATGATCACTCTAAAACCAGTATACATCGCTATCAGTACATCGCTAGCCTCGTGACAATCGCACGCACTCAGGAAGCATGTAAAAATTGACTATTGTTTTCTGACGCAGGGTATAACAGAAGCTTTCAGTTTAAAATACTATAATACACCGGGCATTTAAATGGCTATTTTTTTTTAAAAAGACAAAAATATACCTCTTTTGGGACTCGAACCCAGGGCATCCGCAACAAGCTAACCACTACGCTGCAGGAAGTCAACGTGTATTCATAATTTTAACGCAATGTAAGTGATGCACGTGTTCTGGAAACTATAGACGAAAGCCTTACTAACGCTTTATATTTTTGCCATTTTAATCGATGTTTATTTCATTTGTGATATTTTATTTCAAATTTATTTATGTATTAGGAGTTATGTTTCGCTCCTTTTCATATAGTGTAGTTTTTTTTTGGAATCGATGTCAAACATTTTGGAAATGTTCAATCTGTAATTCTGTGAATCGTCCCTTTAAACGATAGGATATAGGATATATACTTTATTAGTCAGTTTGAATTAATGGAATAATTTTGTTAGATATGCTTTCTGTAGATGGGTTAAACGTTTAAATGACAGAGGTAGCTAGGCATCTAGACGCTTATTTACTAGTTTGCACTTGTTTGATGTTACAGCATTAGTTATGAATATATAATATAAATATGTTGATTCGTATCCCCTAAATATTACAAAAGTATAGTTTAGCCTCCCTTAGGCATACAATTAATTGTGAAATTAGAAGACTACTAGTAAAACCTCAAAACACGACAAAAACAACGAGAAAATCATATTGAAACATGTTTTATTGTGCATGTTTACTTGTAAAGAAAAACACTTCAGGAAGAGAATACTAGGCTTCGGGATTGTTTTTCCCTTGGCGGTTTTACTCAATTTTATAGATAAGATTTCAAAGACTGCTTCGTCTGATCATTTTGAAGACATAATATATAGAATCCAATTTCTTTGCTGGTCGATCATGTTAATAATTTAATGTGCAATCAGGCTCAGATTAGCGAATCCCTCGGCACACTCATGTTGCATTGCTTCGTGAATGTTTGTCTGCCCAGATTTATCGCGTGGTTAATTACTGAGATTTGCGGTGACCAGATGTTATGTTTAAACATGTATAATCACGTTAAGCAAACATAATGCAATTATGAACAAATCCCGCCTTCATTTAAATAAATAAAAACAGTTAACTCATATATGCCGACACACAATACCTGTAGGAATATTTAACAGAACGTCTACAGCTTTACTCGCTAAACTATTCTCGAAGATGTTATTCACAAGAAACACTAGGTACAAAATATGAAAAAAAATCATGTAATCAATTATAAAACATGCATCAAACGCATTCAGTTAAATGCGGCAATAATTATGTAACTGTGGAATAAGTCAACAACATTACGTGAAATCAGTCAATTCAATTTATCTTCCAACGTTTCCATTTTTTTGCAATAATTATGTAAAAAACAGCACCTACTTAAGCGTTAATGGGTGTCAATCAATACCAGAAATTCTCAGACATTCAGATTGCAAGAACTTGATATCTAAAGTGTTTCCCACAAGCGAAGCATAATTTCGTGATGCTCAATTTACATATTTGTTGCGTATTATGGTACGTGCATTTAATATAATTACCAAAACAGTTACCTGTAATTACATACATTATGTAATTGTTCTTCAAACCTCGAACAAAACACTATCAATGGTTAGGTTTATACATAAGAAAAACACTGAGAGCAAAAAGGCAAGTGCATATGATTAAATTTGTCAATGACCTAAACATATGTATAGTCGTGTTTGAACAATGAATTCATTTCATTCTATTACTGACTTCCGGGTTATTCGGAAATGAAATCCATGTTTAATAAAAATGATTCTTTTAAATATGCACAGTTGAAAAAACGTATTATGTGATAAAGTATATATTGCTGGTTGGCTAGTGTGTATGCGAACATATACTGATTTCATCGCAGTGAAATGAATGTCTCATGTGCTTACAAATTGGAATCATCGGAGGGTTTTCGAATTGTTGGATCATCCAAAAATGGTTACTATTATGGCGTTGTAATTTCTGCATTTTCATATATGTTATGCACGACTGTAACTGTAGCGCAGGCGAATATAAGCCAGAAACAGGAATATAAATATAGTGATTTATTTCTATGACAAATATGAAATGGTATTTCCAGTAATTAGTATTACCGAAGCGATATACATTATAAGCTGACGCATCATACAAACTGGTATATGAATGGGGAAAAATGTCTTTCCCAACATTGTGGCTGTTAATTATTGTTTCAGTTAACCATCAAATATCAGTGGTTAATTGTCAGTGTTATTTTAAGACAAACACTAATACTAGATACATCATTAAAATCAGCGAGCTTTATACGTGTTCGTTGATACATCGATTATCTCGGATATGTTTATTATATTATGTAACCAAATCACTTTCAAAAATAAACTTGCTAAGGCTTACATGTCGGCCAATACTGAATAAACAGGTGTTCTTCTGGTTACGCTAATTTTTTAGATAAACTTTCTCAAAGTATGTATCTGCTATCCATATGTCAGCTACCAACATTTCAATGTGTGATTCGTAAGATGTGTACAGATACTTTCTTAGCGTTTTTCAATTATATATCTGGCGCACTCATATTTTACCGAAACATGCAAGCAATAGACCATTTCAGTTTTTGTTTGAAATAAATTAAGCTCCAGTTTTTATTAGAGGATTAATGTCCATGCATTGCTTTAACACAGACATCGAAAGCATTACCAGTTGCTATTTTTGTTAGACGAATTTAACAGTTAAATGTGCAATAACAATATGCAGTGATTGGAACAACGCTAATATCACCAAATAATTCACATTTACAAAAACATCAATCAGTGCATATATACAAACCGGGTTTGTTTAACGCAAAGAACGCAAATATGGTACTTTTTAATGCAGGTGTCGTTGGTAATTCAGTTTATATTAATTAATTAATTAAGAGGTGCATTGTAAATCTTGGTTCGTACGTTACTTCCGCAGTTATAGTATACAATTTTAAATGAAAATAGGATAATTACACTTTTTACTTAATTCGGCATCTCACACTGGACTCCATTCATTTAACAGAAACATAATTTGAAATTTATTTTTTTTGATTACATAAAGTTTAATGCTTTGACAATTTATACATGTGTATACTTTACTGCAATAACTGGCCTATAAAATACTTTATTGACATACAATTAGTTCATTAGTATGTGTTATTTTTCCTATAGAAAATCAAATACATCATGTGTCAGCTTTAGAGTGTCACCAAAAAAATTAACGACTGTTTGTATCGTGTATATAACTTTCAAAAGAAATTGCATCGATCATGGATCATTGATTATTGAAAATAGATTTTTTTGGAAAACGTATTTATTTAAGAGGAATTTTCTTTTCATAGGATTCTGATAATATTTCGTAATTACCGGTTTGTTCCGTTCAAAGATCTCTTAATCGATATTTAACATTTCTTATCAGTATAAAATAATAAATAATACAAACTACTTAACATAATTGTATTTGAAAGCGTATACCATAGGCATCAGATAATAAGCTAATGGCTTTTACTAGAAAACATCAGTGTGGATAAAAAAAGTTGTATATACAGCTGAACAATTGTTTGCGACATGCTTTGTAAAAAGGCACGTTGAATTACTGTGAAAAAATGAAAAATATTGTCGAACATCGATATTTGATTAATTGCATACATATAGATTTATGAAACATATACACGAGAAACAATTTGTTTTATCGGATTAATCAAGCTTAATTAACGTATAGAGTAACATGCGCAGCATCAATAACTTCGTGTAATCAATGTTATAATCGATGTCTTGTGAGGAATGGAATGAAACTGATAACATAATACCCCTAATAATTAAACCATTACCGATGTGTACAGAATTATGACCAAATTAAAAACAAATGCTACGCTTGTTTAACAGACATTCGTTTCCTGTTATGTGCATTATTCGTTCACTTCAATAACCTAATGCGTGAATTATATTGTTGTTTTACAATGTAAATGAAAACTTTGTTTTTTGCTTTAAACAAGATTTGTTTTTCTCTGTGTAACATTATTTGTCATAGTTTGGAAAACACAATTAGACGGATCTTAGTAGTTATTAAAGTTTATATTCATATTAAATGTTGTTTTCTTAATACTCACGTTTAAGAGATTGCCCATACGACGCATTTTTATTTTATTTTGTTATTGTTAGACTGTTAACGCTAAATACCATACATAAAGTTGTCCTCTAATTTTCGCGATTTTCTCATCCCGATGCAATGAGTATTAAGTTAACACCCGTAATGTTCCTGGTTAAAAATAAACTTATAATCATTGTTTCTTTGTTTTAATTTTAATTAAACCAGCCGATTTATTACTCTCCGGAAAAGGCTATTTTATTGACAACTTGCTAAATTAAACGCAGAACTGTATAATCTAAAAAAAAAATTGTAATGCCTTTAAGGCTATATTAAAGTTAACCGGTACAAAATTAAGCTCCGTTACATGAGATAATAAATAAGAAACGAACTATTTAAAAATAAACAACGTACTGCATCGTCAAGTTTGCATTTATTTCGCCTAAAATATGCGGCATAGTTTTAATTTAGTCTTCATGAGAATGCGATTATTTTGTCGGGCCGTTTTGACCATAATGTCAATTATATACATATAAGAGACGTACATTGTAGTTTTATATGTCGATTAACTGAGAAGAAAGGGCGACTTCTTCCTGACGCACAACTAATCCAAAGGTGTTATACAAATTTAGACGTGTGTAACTGTTTTTGTGTTGAAGATATGCTCGTTATATCGAGATGTCATCAAGGCAGTGGCAAAAACATATTCGACCATGACAACTTGTAATTGGTAAAGCCCCGGTCTCACTGTCACGATTTTGGCTATGATAGCCCACGATTGATCGTGGGCGTGTTAATCTTGATAAGTCGGGATGCACAGTGTACCGATTGTATCTTTCTACGTATACCTACGGTTCTTGTTGGACGAGACTACGAATATCAACGACACTTGTAGGTTACCACAGCCGATTCACCGCGCTTTCACCAAGATATGATACGACCTGCTACGTGTGTAATACGCTAGCGTTAGGTATACGCTACGGTACTAGACGATTGCTAACGTTTCTCCTAAGCTTGTAGTAGGATAAAAGAGGATTCATCACGATTAACCTAAGACCAGCCAATAATTTATCACGCTTCACTACGCTTCAAGGCGATTTGAACATCAGGGTGCCTAGTGCATAATCGTGGAACCAACGTAGGCGAACGTAGTGAGTGCGTAGTAACATCGCCATAAACCGTACAGGCAACGCGATTTAATCGTCGCGTTGTCGTGGTCCATCGTTTTTATTCGTGAGTAGTCTTGATAGTTGCCGCTAAAGATCCTACTGGAATCGTAACTGAACCGTAGGGTAAGCGTAGAAATCCGTACCATATAAGTAGCAAAACGTACCATAACGTAGTACAGTCTTGTAATATATATGTCCTAAAATCAGTCACGATTAATCACGACAAAGCACGAAAGGCCACGAATGCCTCTACGATGGCTGTAAGAATAAGTCAGATTGAGATACGATGGCACTAGGATGGTCCTACGCTTTGGAAACATCGTAGCGGCGCTACGATTAGCCACGAATGTTTTGAACATGTTCAAACTTAGCGCTTCCCGATCGATAAGGGTCACCCTAGAATCTTCAAGATTCACACAGATGCCAGTACGTATGTGTTTACGATTTACCACGCATCACCAAGATTCTGTAAATCGTGGGCAATCGTAGCCAAAATCGTGACAGTGTGACCGGGGCTTAAGAGAAACGACTTCGAAATGAGCTAATATTCGTTAGATCTAAAAGATATGATATGTTAAACGAAATTGTTTTAATAATCATGTAATAAAAGAGTGTGTCAGCTAAATTGAAATGATGACAATTGAAGTAAAGAAGTGTTCAATGCAGTGTTTTCTTTGCAATCATGATATTGTATTTATGGTTCCTAAATTAAATATCGGAATATCAACTTCTTAAATTGTTAACCATGCTTGTTGTTTTTTTAAAGTACATATATTGGCAAATGTGTAAGGACTTCGTTTCCACATATGCACTTTTTGATTTAGGAAAAAGGAATAACAGGATGACCAAATACAGACAATAACCATGACACTTCTTTGTTGACGTATTGTTTGTAATATAGTTACAGTCGTTTGGAGCTGTATATACAGAGGTGCTTACATGGATAGTATACCTGATACAAATACGTGTGATTAGTGTAGTTATATATATCATACATAACACAATGATATGTATAACCTTAATTGTTTAAAGACATGTATGCTACCCGATATTCGAGCTATCGCCAAACGTTATGCCATTCTATAGTTGTTTTAAAAAGGGATTAAAATTTAAACGGTTCTGTCACTGACCAATAACAATTATATAGTTGGTATTTTATACAACCAAATAATCACATGCACCAAAATATGTATGCAATTAAAACATGTTAATGTTCTAAAAACAGCTGGTTCGTTGGAATTTGTTTACATGTGATAACTATTAAATTAATATTTTTTATTCCGTTATGTGTTTTTATTTCCATCACAGTATGCCAACAATGTGCGTTCAATAAGAAATAATATTTTGAAAAGAGTCCAACAAATATGTGTTATTCAAATCAACCATACAAAGTATTAAAACTAGATCAGCATATATTATATTATTACTATAATTATAGGCAAATAATAGGTAAATATAAGAATAATAACATGAGTATTCAAGTACGACTGCATGCGTAGAAGTTATTCCCTTTTTATTATTATATGCTTCATTGCTTTAGTGCCGTATAATTGCGTCTGAAGACACAAGTCTCTATGTTCGATTTAAAGACGCAAATGCGTGTTTAAGATAAACCATGTAAATGGAATAATAATAATAAAGTAAGCGTGCAATTACCACTAATTTATTGCAACTCAGAATCAAACTATATCTACCATTTATTTTAAACGAGTTTTCTATTGAGTGTTATTTTCGTATACACGTATATAAAATCAAGAATTTAGGTTTAACTAAAAACATAATATGTGCCACATTAACCAGACTTGCAATGTACTTGCTAATCTTCATTCGCAATTGTGTGTAGTTGCTTCTGTTCTGAACGACTGTAATGTACAGACTAAAACTGTGTGGATCGTTATTCCCTGCATAGAGCCTACAAGTGGAAATTTACATAGGCAAGAGCAATCTCTTATAAAAGAAGGATGCGTTGATCGAGACAACCATTACTGTAAAACGTTATGTCTAGCTTATAACTAGTTATAATTACAAAGCGATTACGAGTACATTACTTCGTCTGCTTGTACCTATATGGTTTCTCTAATTCCAAATCAACCTTTCAGAATTTACCAAAAACAAAACACAGGAAGTATCTCTACATTTAAAACAACAATTGAGAGAGAGAGAGAGAGAGAGAGAGAGAGAGAGAGAGAGAAATTGTTCAAACCGTGTTGTCAATATATATATAATCGTCGACAAACGTATTGCCAATGACGCGGCATTGGTCCGAGTTTCATGAAAGTAAGAAAAATACGTTTTTTAAGGATATTTATTGTGGTACGAGTTACTCTTTTTTGGTTATTGTAAGCAATTCAATCATTCAAGTGTTTAAGACAGTGTCTGATTCGCTTGAATGTTGGAGTAACATTCACTTCAATATTAAGGATTTGTTTTGTCATTTCGAAATGTTTGCATTTGTTGTTTAATCGACTGCATATTTTAAATATCGGATGTCGTTTTTGTGGGGCTGAGTGTAATATACGAACTTTGATATTACCCATATTCTACTCGGAAATAAAGTTGCTTTAAATAACGAGTGTATAGAAACATGATATATTACATATCCAAAGATGTTAATCGGTCTATTTAAAAACAAAAACGTTGGTAATGACAAAAATTATATGATGGTTAATTAGAACATGGTTTTAATGGACAGTTGCACAATATATAATATAATAATTATGTTTGTTTAGCTTTCATTCGGTATTGTTGAAACAAACATTGAATCTAGCGTTACAATTTTAAAGGCAATTGTTTAACTCTACAGCGTATTAAGGTAGTTAGGCTTGTAGCAAATATGCAGGTAGAACACAAACTAAAATGTGATTATCTGATCTACGAAACAATGCAGAGAGATTTAACATTTGAACGTCAGATCTTGCAGGACGAGTCTTGATATAAAAACTTTGTATAATGCCACCATCCAGTTATGTATGTTATTATCGTTTAATACCTACGGAAATAAATTAACTGTCGCACATATCGACGATTAAGGTGGAATGATAATGATATAGCTGCATCGGGTGATGTTGGAATAGGTTATTACACTTCCGTTGATATTTTCCCCATGCAATGTGATTTTGCAACACATGTGACAATACTTGCCTGTATTGATAACACCATTTTACACTAGTGTATTATAAAATATTTGAGGTTCGACCATCGCTGATCAATTGGTGTGTTTCAATTAAATTAGAAATGAATGACGCTTTTGAACTGATTATTTAGATTATGTCAAGATGATATTACGGTAATTAAGTGAACACACACATGGCAAGTGTTTGAAAAGTTTATTTCCATATGTGTATGCTTCTCTTGTGCTAATCTTTAAAGCCATGTATAAATTAAATTAATAAAGTGAAGATTCTATTGTATTTAAATGCTTTTTCCATATTCTAGGATTCGCAGTGCTACTAGGAATCGTCCGGTATGTCCATTCTGCACAATGTGCTATGTAGTGCATTGTCAAATTGGCTACTGATTACTTCCATTTCCGAAGATATCATGAGGATGTAAATTGCATTGAATAGCAGCATCAAGTAAAGTGATCAAGAGCATTACTGTATGCTGCTATGGAAGTAGCCTCATACAATTTGTTCTGATAATTCGTTAAAAAAAAAATTCCTAATTTTGTCTTTGCCAATTTATTATAACTTTCCGACAGTATCGTATATGATTTCTAAACTGTTATATATTATCCAATGTATTTTACAATTAAGGCCAAAAGTATGGAGCTAACTTCTAGTACATCATAAGTATTATTAGAGTATATATAATTCCGGAATTTAAAACAAAACCATTTATATTTATAGTCATATATTGCCCACATAGATATAACCTTAATGTTAAAACAAAATATTCTGATTATTTCAGAAAATAGACTAATATATCATAATTGTATTTATATTATAGTAAGTGCACGCATACACTGTTATTATCCTATTACTGCTTATGTACGTTTTAAAACGACTTGTTCACAGATTTTTACATTTCTTGAAGTATGCCATTAAATGTCTAAACATGACAGAACAGCTCAAGTATAATAACAAGACAAGTATTTAGAAATGTAAAAAATAAAGGTCCCACCGGGGTTAGAACCCGGGACCTCCGGATTAATAGGCTAGCGTCTTAACCAGTCGGCTATTCCGACTTCTATATTTCATCCTGCATGTATTACTTTATGTAACTGTTCCACGTGATGTCAACAGTTTCAACGAAAACAACAGAAACACTCCAAATTATTCCATCGTTAAGCGTTACAAACGCTTTATAATTTGATCAATTTCAACTGATGATTACTCATAAACGAAACTGTTTATACAGTATATTTCTAGGTCTGTAGTGTTACTTTGTTCCCTGGTTTTCACTGTTCTTTAATTTTCAAATCGGTCACAAAAAAAGTGGACAAAATTGTCAATTCGTCAATCTGTGAACAGGTCCCTTTAAATATAAGCCACTTTGAGACTGTAATATGGTAATGTCATATATTGTAAAATATTTTGAATCTTGCTTCAATAAACTGTTAAGGTTGTTCTATTATTTGTATTATTACAAAATAGATGCATAAATTGTTTTGATTTTATGTGTTTTTCATTTCGAATAATGCAAATTCCTGTTAATTATGTTACAGTTTCCAATTGTATGACTTTGAATATTGTATGAGTTTGAATAAAAGTAACTTAAACTTCTACATTGAAACGGTGCATACATCTGTCAAAATGTAACACTATGCAATTATATTACCTTATGAGAAAAGTGATGACTGATTCATATCATTTTGAAGCTATTCGACCTTTTGAAAAAAAGGCGAAATCTGAAAATCAGAGTAAAAAAGAGGCATAAACGTGTAAAACCAGAAAACTATGTTATGGGGATTGTTGCAACTGTTGCAGAAATTGTTAAGTTGGAATCAATGGTCCGTCTCAGATGAACTGAGAAACACTCCAGGGTAAACGTTGTTAATATGTCAGACACAATTTTGCTTTACCTCTATCCCATTAGAAAGTGAATGTTTTAAAGCAATGGCGAATAATGGTCGGCACTTAAACTGTTCTACTATAAAGTAATGAGGTTCATCTGACGTGTTCTCTGACACAAAGCTAAAAACCTTAGTTATACTAGCATTTGTATTCATTAAATTCATTTCATTACAAAAACTTGATATGTTTTCAAATTATGACGGGGTCTTGATAAATGGTTCATAAAGTACTGGCAACAATCCCGTAGGTACAAATAATCCAGAATGTATTGTCACCTTTAATACGTTAATTCGATATAGCTAGTAAGTTATATTACCGCATATGTTTAAATTGACACAGTAATGGGATTCGTTAATATATGAATCGTTGTTATATACTAAATAAGTAACAACCCAGTTTCTAATTCTTTGCGTAATTTTAGCTGGTTCAAAGCAATGATTATATAATTTATAATTATTTAGTTTGTATGCAGTATTGATTGATAACGCATTAAATATCGTGCTACACTTTTAAAGGCAGTTCTGAGTTCAACAGCTCGTTAAGTAAGTTATGTTCATATCAACTGCAGTTACAACGTTAAAGGAAATGCGATTATCTTATCTACATGACAATGCATCGATATATATGTTATGATTCTTTTATATTTCCTGCAATAAAATTACTGTCGCAAATATCGATGACTTAGGTGTAACTATAATAATAATTATAATAATGTCGATACTATGTAGTGAGATTCTACAGCTTGCGACTATTGTATAAGCCTGTTTTAGTAACACCATTTTACACTAATCTATTTTACATTTTTGAGTGTCGACTTTAGCAGATCAATTGGTGTATTATAAATTAGAAATAAATGGCACCGTTGAACTGTGAATGTAAAGTATGTCAAGAAGATTGAAGGATCATTACTTGAATAGAAAAGTAACACGCACTTAAACAACTCCTTTCAATATACGCGTGCTTCTTTTTAAAATTAAAGTAATGTTTACAATTAGATTAGCGTATGTGAAGTTTCTATTAAATTCAATAGTTGTATCTTTCCATATTCCATACGCAAGGATTCGCAGTGCTAGGGGTTGGAATCAATCGGTATGGTCAGTCTGCACACTACGTTATGCAGAGCCTTGTCATATGCGATAAGCTTTACATAGAGTTTGACTACTGATTACTTCCATTTCCGAAGCGATTTTTATGATGTAAATTGCAGTGAATAGCAGAATTTACAGCGTGCATGTGAAATGATAGGCTGCATTCATTCTGTATGCTGCTTTGAAAATTGATCACTCTCCGCATAGACTGTCTATTGAAAATGAGTTAACCAGAAAAACATATGATAATTATGTTTATCTACGCATTTGTAATTAGTAATTTCCCGTCAGTATCATAACGTGTTTTTAACTAGTATACAATGCATTGCAATGATACAGATAAGCCCAAATTCGAGCCTCTGTGTATTCCTACAAATGTCTAAAGTATGGAACAATCTATTAGGATTGTAGTATTATTTGAGTAAATATATTTCCGGGATTATACGATACATTTATATTAAAACAATGCCTAGAGAGATATGACTTTAGGGTATGGTTTGATGTTTACACGTAGTATTTGGATAATTATCTTATCCTGCGACTAACCCAAACAGGACCTAATAAAGCGGTGACCGCATAAACTTGTTGATATCCGGCAGTAGATCACGTGACTGTGATATACCGTCAATAGGTATTCCTACGCGCCGGATAACAACATTGTCGAGAATGACACAGCATAAAGTCTACTTACCAGAGTTGTTCATCCTTACAAACTTTGTGTTGTCTAGTCTAACAGAGTTAAACAACAAATGAGTTTTTCGTCCTCACATTCCATTTAACTGGTAATCAACAACTTCCTTCCAGTTTTAAACCATTCCATTTCAAAACACTTGAATCTGATGCAAGCGGGTTATTCTTTGTGGATAGACTTTCTTTGGTCAACCAACAGAGCATATTCATCAAAGAAATAACCTTTTATATAAATTTCCGATGAATAGAAATGAAAAAAAGTCATCAAAACTTTAACGTAGAACGAAACATTTTATGACGTATTTCACTTTCAGTTACACTGTCCCCCACCCACAACTATCCGAGTAAATCGTAAAAAATTGAAAAGAGATCAATCTCACCGTTTACATTCGAGGCAAATATTACATACACTTTTTGTCTGAATGTTATTGCATAATATAATCCATCCAAAACACAGAAACACTAAATATTTATTCCGATTTCATGTATTTTAAACTGCAAAACACTCGCGTTCTGGTATGACTACATTGTGTAAACTTAAAACTCAAAATGAATGACGTAGTTGGTGTGACGTAATTTAACGCTTTAAAAACCAATATAATCTGGTTTAAAACAAAAGCAGATTTACTACGTCATTTTCGTGTCGTACTGACATCAGCAAATAAGATTTATTAATATTTTACTTTTGCTTTTTGAAAAAGGTGATTAAGAAATAGAGAACTATTTTTTCCGGGTAGTACGCATTCATGCAAGCGAGTTATTATGCCGAGGCCCGTCTATAATTTTTTTTTTAATTTAAAACTTTAGTGTTTGGTGTTTTTAAATATAATTGCATAGAAATCAGGATAAATAGAATACACGGTAGGTGCCGGGAAGGAGAAAGTTTATCCGGTTCGGCCCGAAAACAAAAATTCATTTTCTAAGCCCCACCGGATAAACTTTCTCCATCCCGGCACCAACCATGTATTCTCTATTTATAGCGAACCCGCACGCATTAATGCGTATGCAAGTTTTAGATATGAGACTCCTTAATTAGACCTAGTGGCGTACATATATCGCAACGTCATAGTTATATTGTCATAATTTTTTTATCTGATTTCAATAAACTATATTTATAATATAATAATATCGTCATATGTTTTTATTGTATTATTTATAAAATGTTGTATAATAGTGTTTTTGTTTTGATTGCTGAGATCATGTTTATCATTTCGATAATGCAATTAACAAATTGTTAAATATGACGTTGTTCAATAAAAAGGCAGCTACATATTTACAGCAGGTACTTTTAAAATACCTACATCGATCATACTGTATAATATAATTATACCAAGTGATAAGAATCCTGGTATATTTAATCGCTTCTTATTTATGATATCATTTTAGCGTTCGGTTCCATTATTATGAACAAGAGGGCTGTTGAAGGTATGATGCACGTTAAAAAAACACGATCGTTTGTCCTCGATTTCAATTAAGACAAATGTGTTTTTGTGTTTGTTCTATAACATTCAGAGTCTTTTAATTGTTTGCTTATCTCCTGTCTGATAATTGATACTTCCACAACCGCAAATGTTGCTTTTACCTCATATCCACATACTATTATTTAACATAGTTTCCAACCCGATACGCTTCTGTAGTGAATTAAATAATACAGTCATTATACTCCCCACCCCCAATGGTACACTTGTCTTTTCTTTTCAATCGTTATTTCTTACAATTCCATAGTTATTAGATCTTACAAACGTGTTGCTGTTACCCTTGTTTCATGCGTTTGATATTGATGCAAAGTACAATTTTGCTCATATCACTTGATACGTGTACTAGCATGTAAGATCTTTGTTCACATCTTAAGTAGATGTGTTTGTAGGTATTTATCTTCTTGTCATAGATCACTCCGATCGAGTGTAACTGTCTCAAATAATGCCAGATATACACGACAAGACAAGAGGTGAGATACATGTGAGCACCTGGAACGCAACGTTAATATGCCTGGTATAATTACGTCAGTTTTGACATGCTAGTTTGATCTTATTACTTCTGTTTGATTTTTATTATCATGTCATATTGATTGACTTAATCAGTGGATGAGCTTGTATATGTTACCTGGTACAAAATGCACTTTAAGCAACAAGCAAATAATTGCTCACTTTGGTTTTTTTGTTCGCAAATTATTTTAGTTCATGGTAATTGTTTAAAATAATGCTCTTATTAATTGTATCGGTACATTTTAAAAGACTTAGAACGTATAGATAACGTTAAACTAAAGAATGTCAGTACCAGTGTCTAGTTGTTCAGCTAAGGTGGTGCACCGGTAATCATTTACCAGATTGTTTTATACGATCGGCCGATATCGGTCCATGTCGGTAGTTTTATACAATCGGCCAATATCGGTCCATGTCTGTAGTTTTATACGATCGACCGATATCAGTCCATGTCGGTATGTTTTGGTATTCGGTTTGTACTTTCCCCGTTTGAATTTTATGTGGAATCGCCTGTATAACTTTAAACGGGAATGTTAGTTTTCCTTCAATTTAAAAAAAAGTCACGGTCAATTTGAGTTTTACTTTTTATTTAAGTCGAAAATATGTTATAAATTAAAAACAATTGGACATTTTTGAATGAAGACTTATGATTCAAGGAAAACAATGTTCATTTAGATAACAACTTATTTTCTTGGTTCTGTCACATTCAAGTTTATGAAGATCCACGAACTAAAATTGATACAACAGACACCAAGTTTGCATTTGCAACAATATATTTGTTCTCCATTAATAGTCGTGAATGGATTTTAAATAAAAAAATTAATGGAAAACTGAGTTGTCAAAATTATTCGCCAAAACAGGTTATGCATTAAAATCCACCATCAACAAAATCTAATTGGAACAATGACGTAATACAGAAATGTAGATAATTGTAAAATTCAATTTGAAATATTGTTCTTCACAGTTGCACTACCTTAGAATATTAACTGATCCTCAATTTTCTTTTAAATACATAAATACTAGTCCATATAAGATATTATGTTAAAGATACTGTCGGTAATTTTCCTCGTTCAGTGGCAGCATATATATTGCGATGCAAATACAACGCAATCATATAGGTTTATTAACGTTAATACAGAAGCCTTTTAATTTAATTTACAGCGGTATTTCGGGAACATTACATTTATTTGCATTGTTTCCAATTGGAATATAAGAATAATGTCATCAAATGTGCATTATGTTCAGAAACCATATCGAGTATTCACCACTTGTCGGTATCATATTGGAAATCACGGGGCATTATGATGATGACGTCGCATAAAACATACTAAAAATATTTTTTTTACTTGCAAATATTGCAATAATTTCTTATTACGTACACATGGATATGCAGCCCTGTTAACGATCTATGCAATATCGTATCAACGCCAAAATACCAATTGCTTTCACAAGTCAGGGGAAAAATAATCTAGTACGATATACGCAACGGCATAGTAAAGCTTCTACGATAATTAGTTTGATAATTAGTTTAGTTGTAAGAATTTTTAATGATAACATACAAGGTTTGGAATTTTGATTACGACGTATAAAAGCGAGGTAGTTATTTATAAAAAATATAGCGTTCCTTTAAGGTTATATCTTATATTATTTAGACTTTACTTTTACCCAGGTAATATTGGTACGCATGTACGTGGTAAATACCGCAGTTACATTAATGGGAACATACTTTTTCCTCTTTGATCCTTGTCCAAAAACTATATCTCAGCGAAATAAACAGTCTTGTTTAAGTTAATTATTTAATTGGTGTTTGTAGTAAAAGTAAAGTACATATATATTTTTCACCTTTACTTGTACAACAAAAAAGCACCATGAAGAGAATGCTAGACTTTTTAATGAATAAATAATCACTATTCTTTGACGAAGCGGAACTCCTCGATTTAACAAATACGATTTCTTTGACTTCTTTAGAATATATCATATATTTTATTCAGTATGTTTGCTAGTCGATCATGTTGGGGATTTTATATGCCAACAAACGCAGATTGGTAGGCTTCTTGGCAGACTAAAGTTTCATTGTGTCGTTACTTGCGTCAGCCAATACTCATCGCGTATTTAATTATTTAGATTTACGGTGTCCAGATGTTATGTTTGAACATGTTTAGCAATCCCTGAATACATTTATGCAAACAAATGAAAACCAACACATAAATTGCATGTAATAAATGTAAACACTGCATCAAAAGAATTCAATTAAATGCGATAATAATATATGTAAAACAACAAGCTGCCTAAATGTGAAAATTGATGCCAATCAATACCACACAGACACAGACTTCCGGATTGAAATAACTCGATATCTTAACTGTTCCTCACAAAACAAAGCATAATTTCTTGACAATCAACTAGAAGTATTTGTTGTGAAATATAGGTGCATTAAATAGTATAACCTCACGCGTTACATGTAATTATATGGAAACATTATATTAAATAGTTTGTTGCTATTTCAACCTCAAAACAAACACGACCATTGTTCATGTAAATGCATAAGAGGAACCCGGGCAGCATAAGGACAATAACTGCTACTTTAAGTCTTTAATTTTCTGATCAAAGGTCAATGATTTGTACGATTAAGTTTGAACGACTAATATATTTCATTTTATCTTGACATCTAAGTCATTCTGTATTTTAATTAATCGTTGAATCAAGATAACTTTTAAAAAAAAAGTACACCATACTACTCTTTGCCACAATTCAAGACACTTTGTATTTGTTTTATTGCTATGTATTTAATTAATGGCTAGTCGTTTGGGGGAATTTAACATCCATGAAACAGAACATATCCTCCTATAGCATATAATAAATTATAACTTACATATTTTGTAGCAAATTATAATTGTTGTCAACGTATGTTAGGCTTAAATTTTAAATATTAACTGCTGAACGTTACAATTGGTTGTAATTACGGTTAAAATAATTATCAATGCATTTGGAATGTGGTTGTCGACAACAGTTATGACCAAGTAAAAATCAGCGGATGATATATTTTATTCATCTTAAGTTTTTTATTTCTTTAATCATCCATGAAATTATTCATATGGCGATGTGAAATTAAATTGTCATCAAAGATACGCACTTGCGCTATTGTAGTGTCGGCGAGTAAATACAAGAAAAATGAATATGTGTTTAGTGAATTGTTCCGTGTGTGAAATTATTTTACCGATAATCAGTTTTAGTTATAAAGGACCTACCTTCCAGAATGCGCATGCCTTCTGAAGAAAGAGATGTACAGCATAAGCACACGTATCATACAAACTGGTATTCAAGTGAGGGCAAAGTGTCGTTCCGTGCATTGTGTGGCTGCTCGTTTAATGATTGAAACAAACGGCCAGATAATATCATTATTATGATAAGACAAACACTCCTACATGTAAATTAGACATACCATTAACACCAGTCAGAATTAAACAGGAAACGTGAAATCCACTACTACAACACTGCCTCGTATTCGTTGTTACTTCGATAGTCTAGGATATGTTTCACTGCTCGTATTCGTTGTTACTTCGATAGTCTAGGATATGTTTCACTGCCTCGTATTCGTTGTTACTTCGATAGTCTAGGATATGTTTCACTGCTCGTATTCGTTGTTACTTCGATAGTCTAGGATATGTTTCACTGCTCGTATTCGTTGTTACTTCGATAGTCTAGGATATGTTTCACTGCCTCGTATTCGTTGTTACTTCGATAGTCTAGGATATGTTTCACTGCTCGTATTCGTTGTTACTTCGATAGTCTAGGATATGTTTCACTGCTCGTATTCGTTGTTACTTCGATAGTCTAGGATATGTTTCACTGCTCGTATTCGTTGTTACTTCGATAGTCTAGGATATGTTTCACTGCTCGTATTCGTTGTTACTTCGATAGTCTATGATATGTTTGTGCTTTGTTTCCAAATCACTTTCAAACATAAACTGCACAGGCGAACATGTCATTGAAGACTGAATAAACAGGTGTTCATCTGGTTACGCTAATTAAGATAAACTGTCTCAAAATATGCATCTGCTATCTACATGCCAGCTTTCATACTACGGATAAAATAATAATAATATTTAAACATCTTACTACAAATTAATGTACGATTATTTAATATTATTAGTTTAAGTACTTTTATGACACATGTTCATATATTGATAAAGATGTACTATATTCCAAGTCCAAGTCCAAAATTTATTGCATAAACATTGTACAATTTTATCGCACAGTAAATAATATTGACATGGTGAAGTACACAGTTACCAGAGCATATAACCAGACAGTGTTGAGCATCACAAAAAAATTAATGAAATGTTATAACAATTATGAAAAAGTCATATCATTACATTGATAAATTTAAACAGCGTGGTGAACATTTTACAAGTAAAATGTAACATGTACAATAAAATATATATAAATTTATGTATCTATTCTTAGTTTCTCGGAAATATATATACATTTAGCGGTATTATATTACGTAGAACAATTGTGAACAAGTCAACTCATTAAACAGATAAATTCAAACAGCATGGTGGCAATATTACTAGTGTAAAATGTACAATAAAATAAATGTAAATCCAAGTATTTATTCTTAGCTTCTCGGCAAAGTGTATAAATTTAGCGATATTATATAACGTAGAACTAGAGGTTGATTTTAGAAGCGACTCAAATTTGTTAAGCGTGGGCCAGTGACAAAAATAAGGTTTGAAGTATTTCATTCTAAGCTCCCTGTACATTTGGCAAACAAGTAAAAAATGGTATTCTGTTTCTGTTTGGTTCATGTTACAGGAGTGACAGATTCGTTCATTAACAGACATGTTTGTGTATCTGCCGGTTTCGATGGCTAATTTGTGTGATGACGTTCTAAATCTTGCTAGACTCTGTATTTCTTTTCATGAACTTTTTGCAAATACGTCTCTAGTTTAAGTTCATTTTTAATAATAGAATATGTTCTTAGTTTTGAAGATGAATTAACATCAGAATGCCAGGTTTGGTGATAGCTGTCTATAATTCGTATCTTTACAGTTTCTAAAGAAGTTACGTCAAAATTTTCTGTATTTCATATTTCGCCAAAACCATTAGTTGTAAGGTATTCCTTTATATTCGATACCCAGTTATTTTTGTCATGGTTTCTATTTCTTAACGTATCCTCTTTAAGCATATTATACGCATTTTTCATAATATGATTATTATCTAAATTGATAAATTTTGCCAATATTTTAACATATGAATTTTTCGACATACATATAAAGGGAGCCTACCGAGTTCTCCGTAGAGGGCAGCTACATTTGTGGATTTTTTTATTCCAAGCAATGATCTCAAAAATTTAGTATGGATCAGTTCAATATCTTTTGCTTGGTGGTAGCCCCATATTTCAGAGCAAAAATTAAGAATAGGGGCAACAAGGGTATCAAATAACTTTATTCTCTGCTGGATTGCTAAATCTACTGCATCAAATATCTGAAATAATTTACGTAGTGAAACGGATGCATGTTGTGCGATGGACTATTGTGATCGGTAAAAATTACCATTTTTAAACAAGTTGATGCCCAGGTATTTAAACAGAGGTACAGTTTCAGCTAAAGTAGTGTAAATATATAACTCAAAAGTAGTTGCCCGTCCTCTCTCAAACACCATAGCTTTAGTTTTTGCGACATTAATTTTCAGTCCCCATGAATTACAACAGTATTCTACATCTTTTAACATAAGCCTAAGTGTTTCTGGGGATTTGGCAAACAATACCATATCATATGCATATAACAGGATGAATAATTTCAGATTTTTATACATACAATTCCTGGAAGGTTTTCGTGAGCAAGATTATTTATAATGTCATTTATGAAAAACATGGCTCGCAGGGGAGAACTGGGGTCAACTTGTTTAACACCAATTGAGCAGTAAAAAAGCAGATAATGAACTGTTATAACGTACACATGATTCACACAATTGTACATAGCTTTTAATGCATCACAAAGTGAGAACTAACGTTTTATGTCATTAGCTTTTGTCATAAAATGTTGTGATCTATACGATCAGGAAATTGTTGGTAGTCAACAAATATACAATATAATTTTTCTTTTCGCTAGGAACTTTTGTAATAATCGAATGTAATATAAATATACAATCAGATATTGATTTTCCTTTTTGGAACCCAAACTGATTGGGTATCAATTTGTCATGTTATATTGACCAGTTTCTTAATCTATACAATAATATTTGAGAATATATTTTTCCAATTATGTTAATTAATGTAACGCCTCTATAATTTTTGGGATCATTAATATCACCTTTCTTGAAAACAGGGATAACAAGTCCTTTTCCCCAGGACTCTGGATACTCCTGAGTAAAGAATATACGATTATATACAGTTTTTAGAAACGGCATAATAATATCGATGCTAGCTTTAAACATTTCTGCTGGTATTTTATCTATACCTGGACTCTTATTATTGTTTTATGAATAAACCGCAAATCGTATTTCTGACTCAGATATTTCTGCATCTATTAAATTATCGTAAGCGTCTGTTTGGGTGTTAACATTGTCGTAAACAGTATGCGATTGCGTTCCAAATATGTCTTTAAAGTGCGCGTATAGGTCGTCAATTGTTAATGAGTCGGCAGAATCAACCTTTTTTGAAGTACACTTTTTAATTGATTTCCAAAATGAACGCGGATTTGTAGAAGCGAGATTATTAATTTTCGTTCCTTCTTTTGTCTTATGTGGTTCGAGCCTTTCTTTTTGTTTTATTACATTTTGACCTAGCAGAAGTTAAGTTTTGTCTATTTTCGACCGTTTTATCTCTGCTGTAAATAGTTCGCATGCGTTTAAAGTTCATGTTTTTATCGTAACTTTCTTTGTTAAACCATTTTTTATAGTTGGTTTAGATGCGTGCAAATTTGCTTTCTTTATCGGCTGACCGAAAATGGGTTTTACCGTTGCTAAAAATAACTCTGTAAATTCCTGAACAACGTCAGCGACCGGCCTTGTGCTCAGTGAAGCGGTAAGGTTATTTAATAGTTCGGTCTCGCTGTACAGTCGATTTTGTAATAGGGGGGTTTTGTCTGCATCAAATACATATTTAGTTTTAGTTTCGTGTTGTTTTGAGAACACATGCGATGCGTTTTGTCCCGTGTCAATAGAAATTCCAATTTAAAAGACAGACAAGCATGGTCCGAGAACTCGTACAAATCGTGCACGTGAAAATGTTGAATCAATGTCAATGTTTCATGTTTTAGCAATAAATTGTCAACTACGCTAGCTCCCCTATTAGAGCAAAAAGTGTATTCTCCCACATTACTATCAAAACCTAATCTGCCGTTTGCTATTAGAAAACCAGTGGCTTGACATAGCTGTAAAAGATTTCTTACCAGCAGCATCAATAACTGTATCTTTACTGTAACGCTGTAACTAATGATGATTTACATGAGTTATCATGGTTTAAAACTCATCTAAATATCTGTAAAAAATGATTAAATCATAATCGTTTGAGGTTCTACAATTTAGATCTCCTGTTATGAATATAAAGCCTAGATTATCAAATTTTAACATATCAGATTCGATTTGTTAAAAAAAAAAAAAAACATAAATGGATATTCCACCACAACATCGTCCTGATTTCGTTTCAAGATTTTATCCATAGATGTGCTCACTTACAAAGTTCGGAATCACCATGTTCGAGTAATTGTTGCTGCTTATCCATGTTTCACAGAGTAAAATTATGTCAAACTGTTGTAGATGGTCAATAAAGTCTTCGTCAACTAAGTTTTGTTTCAATCCATTGATGTTCCAGGATGCTAACCGAATGGTATGCTCCGTATGACGCGCCTACTGGTCCATGGTGGTATTATCGGAGGTCTTGTATGGGCTACCGTTGATGAAAAGCGTCGGGCCAACAAACTTAACGTTCTTCCCGTCATCCTTTGCGCCCGCATAACGTCGTAAAGTGGTTTGCGAGCGTCTCGTACGTTTTTTGGCAGCTGCACGCCTATGCTTATGTTCCTCTCTTTCAATCGCTGTTTTGTGGCGGTATCAAACTACGCCGCGCGGATTCGCTCCCGGTCTTGAATGTAATGGAAACCCACCATGATTGGGCGTGGGCCGTACCTTAAGCGCTACCCCGGGTGGCTGGGCGATATGCAAAGTCCATTGCTATTTCACCTGGAATCTCCAAAACTGTACGGATAATGTCGGATACGACTTTAAGACAGTCCTCGGGTCTAGCTGAATCAGCTTCAGGCACGCCATAAAAGACAAGGTTATCGCGCATTGCTTTTGTCTCAAGATCAAGGAGTTTAGCTTCTGTCTTTTTCTCAAGTGTTTGTAGGGTGCGGTAATTTTCTTGTAATTGTGTGCACGGTTTGTTAAGTTGTTTTAGCTTGGTTGTGACATTTGAAATGTCCTCGGAGTTTTCATCAAGCTTCGAACCCAAAAATTGTGCACAAGTCTCTGTGTGTTGCACGCGGCTGTCAATGTCTTTTACCTTCGTTTGAAGGTCCGATACTTTTGAGACTAAAGAGTTTATAGTATTTTCGATGCGGTCGATAGACTTCATTTTGTCCCTGGTACTTTTTATTTCCGTTAAAATTTCAACTGCCCATGGCGGTTGCATCATGGAGCCGAATGCAAATGGAGAACCGATGGGTGTGGGTAAAGGACTCTGGCCATATCCCGGATAAGGCTGTGAATATGCCATGTATGGACAATTTGCACTGAAGTCGGTAGAGAAATACTACGAATTATACTGACCACTGTCCACTTGTGTATCCGTCTGTTTACATTTCTTGTCAGCGTGATCAATGTCAACTATGTCCGAGGTGCTCGAGTTCCCCGTGCTGTCCTCCAATAATGGCGAAATAACTTTTCTCTTGGATTTGTTATTACCTGTATTGATAGGAGTGCTATTTTTTGCAGACATCAAAAGTATGATGATTGTTTAACAATTTAATCCAAAAATTGAGACCACTCATCACCGGAAAACAGTTTAAATCCAGCAGAATGACAGCTCAAAAACATGTGTACTCCTCCATTAGAGTCACGTGACCGCATACTATATATAATACAGGGCGTTGTGTGGACGGAACGACGGTATCATGCGAAACAATATCAGACTCTATTAACAAATGAACATTTCTGTCATATAATTTATAACAATAAAACATCAAAATGTTCCATAAAAAACTATTTTCAATAATCAATAATCGAATAAACTTACTAAATTCGATTTAGTTAATAAACTAAGGTCAAAATGCTGAAATATTGTTATAAACCATTGGAGGTAAAATAGTATAATAAAATAGTATTATTAGAAGCTAATAAATTGCTTGCGACACGCTCAGCAAAATGTCATACTAGTATATTTGGAATGAATAAGAAAATATTGTTCAAAATTAATAGTTGCTCTGAGTGCAGATTGATAACACATTAACACGAGAACAAATTTGCTGCATTGTATTAATAATAGTCTATTAACGTATGGAGTAACATGCCAAACACTAATAACATTGGATAATCGATGCAATCACCAATGTTTTGACCGGAATGGGATGAAACTGATCACATAATACTTCTAGTAATAAAACCATAAAAGATATCGCTTCCTGTTAATCTGAATTAGTGGTACACTTCAATACATTTGCTTCAATCAATGATATTGCTTACAATGATGCTCCCTTCTTTTAACAACCGTTTTTTTTTTCTCGAGGTAACAATATGCACATGCAAATATTTATTGCCATGTCTTGCAAAACATATATGGGCAGATTTTATACAACGAGCAGTTATATGGGTTTATAAGAGAGTATACTCTTATTTAAGGTTGCATTTTTATGTGTTTGTCCAACCCGTTGTAAATTTTAATGACAATGGCCTGAATGTTAACGCGCATTATATTTGAAGTTGAGTGTCATTGTTTGTAATTGTCCAATCGCGAGTTACAGGTATAATAACGTTAACGTTTAACAGATGAATCCGCATGATGTTGTCATGTTGAAATATCAGCAGATTTTAAACTCGTAAAAATCTCTTCATCATTATAAATGATCTGTTTGTTATTTGTTTTTTCTGCCCATTGGCGTATTTGTTAATAACTACATTCCGCTACTTAGTTCCTGGTTTCAAATATAAACCTGTTTTCTTGTTTCCATTTTAATGAACACAGTCCATTTAGTTGGCTTCGGATAAAGGAAATATATTGCCACATATGTGAATCATAGATAATTTCCTTGCGAACATCTACGCATACATTTGGGTCTTTGGAAGTTTGATTAAACAACCTGTTTGAGAAAGTATAATAAAGATATTCATATAGCAATCGAGTCTATATCGTAAATTGTCCATAACTCATTAGGACCCGCTTAATGAGAAAATAATTGAGAAACTTACAATCTTAAAATAACACATCGTTCTATATCGTAATATAATTTGCCTTTATTTCGCCTAGAATATGCGGACTGTTGTATTTGTTTTAGCATGCGCCCTGTGATACGATTCTTCTGAGTCCTGTCATTTTGGCCATATGTAAAATATCAAACATATAAAATATGCGGCTTGTTGTGTTTGGAAATGTTTTTGTAATATTGATGCAACACATTTTTCAATTCGGACGAGCTGTAAGTTGAATTATGAACGTTGCCAGACCGCAATATGTGTCGTTGTAGATCTTGAAGATATTATCTGTAACATGAACTACTTCGTAATGAGCTAACATACGCAAATAGATCTGCAACATATGATCTGCCAGACGGAACATCTTTGTACTAATGTAATTAATACTGCATCATATGGTTACGTGAATATGTGGTATGTCAGCTGCAATGCAACGATGTCAGTTGAAGTCGGTCCAAGTATATAAGATAAACAGATTCAAAGAAACATCAGCAGGAGAGAAACCCTTATTAACATCCTCAGGTCCTTAATTTAAGGCAAGTGACCAATTCCTACACAACGCATTACAATTCACACATTGTTTAAGTGCGTCGATGTTGTGTTAAATGTTCGTTTCATGCATATACGAATAGCGGTTAACGTGTTTATCGCGCTGACAGTAATGGCTCTTGGGCAATCATTGATATTGTTTGTGTATTCTGACTAGAAAAGATTTGTTAGCAACTTTTAATGTAATGCTTGATTATCCTTGTCTGATTTCGAAAAAAAAACATGTAGTGGTCAATGTGTTTGCAATCCATGTTCACATGTGGCATATATTGTATCATAGCACTATACTTATCTCAGACAAGTAAATAGCTGCCTGATATATCTTATACCAGGCAACTAGCATTTGTATCAGTCAATTTTCATAGGTACACTATTTTAATTGGAAATAACTGAAACGTCAACATTTTAGGTGAACATTAATCAGAATCAACAGAACAAACAGTTCGATACTAAGAACGTGTATTATTTATTATTTTTAATGGAAATAAATTACTACATCTAATTTTTTTTTAATGAATGCTCACCTTTTATCGACTTACGTCATCAATAATAAAACAAATCCCCAGTTCTCAATTTGTTTCAATGGATTTTCAATAAATAAACTAAAAGCCACTAAATACGATTAGATTATGTTTAGTTATGATCTTTGTTGTCCATATTTGATCACACTATAGTCGATATTGACACTACGTGGAAAATGTAATTTTCAATACACATTTCTAAAATTAGGTCTCAAAACAGTTGGGTGGCATATGTTACAATTGGACGATCCGATTCATTTTGTATGCGTTCCAATACGAATGAACATACACGTGATATAAGTATTCATAGTGAAAATAATCAATGTGTCGTTTAGAAATGCAAATACGATAAATTGTCATTTCCAGTCAACTTTTAGAAATCAATACCTACATGTACGTGAACTTGTGTAAACGCCGGCACAGCAAAATCAGCGATGCTCTTAGTTCTTTTAATATAAAACACTCAGCTCGTTTGTTCTGATAATAAGAAAACAATGGGCAAAATAAATAAATAAAATAATTACATGTAACTACCTAGTCATGTGTGTAATATATCACTTTCGACTTGAGCCTAGCCGTTATATTATTCTTGGCCTAACCTGATACATTATTCAAGACCAGGCAGGCAGTTACCTGCTATTCTTTATTTACAAAGTATAATGCATGCTAAACAGCTGTAGTCCAGAAATATGTTAATAGAGATAAAACTTTGACGAACATTTTCTAGTAGACATTTCACGATCAAAATACAAAAAAGACGCATTTAAATCGGTGCAGTATTAACCTTTTGGTAACTTTTATCGTCTATTTTTTGTATGCGATAATTAGTGATGCCTCTGGAGTAAATCGGCATGTACATTGTTGTATATTCCGTTCATACCAAGCGTTTTCGAGCATAGAAAGTATAAAATGTATTTTGAAATTAAAATGCAGAGTTCAGACTAATAGACACCATTAACCTTCATAAGAATTATTGCCAAATTATGATGTATTCAATTAAATTCCGTGGACTGCGGCTTTGACATTCACAACGAGGAGACGTATACGTGAAGTGTGGTGTATATAATCCGAATTTCGAATGTGAACTATGTAAACGTTGCATAACACGTGTTCCGAGTATCTTAACCTTTTACAACTACATTATCTTACTGAGTGTTCCTATTCCGAGCCCCTAAAATAACGTTTGAAAAGGGCAAATGATTTTTGTGAGACAGAATCTAAATAGAAACAAAGAGAAACTCCAGCTCCAACAACTTATTGAGAACTCTTATTAGCAATACAAATACTTTAAGAGCCTGTCACACTGTGGCGAATTTGAGCTACGAGTTCTGGCGAGTTGTAACGCGCCACAACTCGCCTGGTGTCGTGTAGATCTGATACACATGTCGTTCTTTCTCGCACTGAAGTCTACTTATCTCTTCTTATGTCGCCAGAACTCGCCAAGTAGTGGCGAGAATTTTAAACCGTTAAAAATTATCGCCGCTTCACGGCGACTTTCAATTCTCGTATACGTGTCGAAGACATGTCGAAGGAATCTCGCGCACTCTCAAACACGCTCGAACACATTCCGTAGACATGTCTTCCCTTGTCGTAGCGTTTCGCCGTATATTATCATTCTACGACATACCACGAGTTTACTGCGAGTTTCGGAGACTTGCCTAGGACATCTGCTCTTACGTTTCTCATAAAATGTCGTCATAAACTCGTTTTAATGTACTCACAAGTCGTACAGACTCGTCCACACTCGTACATTCTCGAAGACAAGTATTCAATTGTCGAAAAGATATCGTATGCATATCTCGGCTGAATTCGTCATAAAATGTGATTATTGTACTTGTGTCGTGTCTATGTCGTGTCAAGGTTGAAAAGAACTCGAACAAATGTCGTTTTGAAACCATTCCGCGACCAACTCGTCCACTTTACGGCTTGTTAATACTCTCCAGGACTCAAAACAACTCGAAGCTCAAATTCGCCACAGTGTGACAGCAAGTGACCACTTGCCAAACCAACACAAAACCATACAAAAACACAGACACAACCACAAATATGAATAAAACTGGGTTCACCCAAAAAATGTATGTTATTCTAAGTCAACAAGAAGATATATCTCAACTAATAAAGTACACAATTATATTATAGGCAGAACAGAGGTAAGTGTCAGTATAATGCTCCAATCATACAAACACGGTGGCACGCTTGAATTTAGTGCCGTTTCATTACAGTTTACTTAATTGTTTTAGTACCCTTTAATTGCGTCTGACAACACAAAGCTCTTCATTCGATTGAGAGACGCAACTGTGTTATTGGGATAAAAAGGCAAATATCAGTAAAAAGCAAACGTACAATTATTACTAATTTCTTACAACGCGTATTCTAACTAAAGGTATAATTTAAACAAACGCATTAAATATGGCTAATCTTCGTGTATATGTTTTCAATTCACATTGGATGTTATTGTACATACATGTGTATAATTCATGAAATCAGGTTCAAACTACAACTAACTGTGCTAGCTTAACCACAATGCAATGTTCTATCTAAACAAAAATTGCAGTACTTTGTGTGGACCCCAGTTGCAATGTGTTAACTACACCACAGCGACAATTACTTACCTAAACCACAATTGCATGACTTCATATTTTGAGTGTTTGAATCCAGCATGCGAAATTTAAAAACAAATGTCACGTACGTCATATATGCACATGCACAGCAGTCTATATAAATAATTAAATGCTGCTACCTACAACATAGTAACACCAAAATAATGCAGTTTTCATAATTAAATTTACGAAATCTAGAGTTAGTGTTTTTTGGTCTTATAGAATGGTTTATTTGTCATTTTGTAAGTTGTAGAAAACAATGAGGCAATGTCTCAAATGCATACACAGCTCGCACTTCCATTAGATAAATTCAATGTACTATTTAATAAAATATACTGTTATATAGTTGGCCACTACCTAGTCAACTGAACACCTTGTTTTAATGTAATGCCTGCATCATAATTATGTACAATTACGAAAACTCTTCAAACCCGTGATTATTTGAACAATACACGAATGTTTGAATGGAATTGTATCCAACATTTTGAATGTCGTCAGCAATATAGGTACTGTTCTATATAGGTATAAAATTTTAATATGCGGATCGTTCATCGCAATAAACAAAAGGAGTAGTATAAAGTTATGCAGATGTAAGGCATGTACAAACACAAAGAAATACTGAGTTGATCAAGACAACCAATACTTTAAAACGTGATGTCTACCTTCGAGCTAGTGATTACAAAACATTAAGCCCCGGTCACACTGTCACGATTTTGGCTACGATTGCCTACGATTTACAAAATCTTGGTAAAGCGTGGTAATTCCTGACCACATGCGTACTGACATCTGTGTAAATCTTGAATAATCTTGGGCAATCCTTATCGTTCGGGAAGCGCAACGACAGTTTTGAGCATGTTCAAAACATTCGTGACTTGTCGTAGCGCCGCCACGATTTTTCCAAAACGTAGGACAATCCTAGTGCCATCGTATCTCAATCTGGCTTATTCTTACAGCCATCGTAGAGGCATTCGTGGCCTTTCGTGTTTAATCGTGATAAATCGTGACTGATCTTATGACATATATATTACAAGACTGTAATACGTTATAGTATGTTTTGCTATGTATATAGTACGAATTTCTACGCTTGCTCTACGGTTCAATCAGGACTTCAGTAGGATCTTTGGCGACAACTATCATGACTCCTCACGAATATATACGATGGACCACGACAACGCGACGATTGGGTCGTGTTACCTTTACGGTGTATCGCGATGTTACTACACATTCGCTACGTTTGCTTACGTTGGTGTCACGATTATGCACGAGGCATCGCGATGTCCAAATGGGCTTGAAGCGTAGTGAAGCGTGAAAATTATTGGCTGCTCGTAGGTTCATCGTGATGAATCTTCTTTAAACTTACTAAAATCGTAGGAAAAACGTAAACAATCGTCTGTTACCGTAGCGTATACCTGATTCTAGCGTATTATAACCGTAACATATTGTATCACACTTGGTAAAACCGTGGTGAATCGGCTGCTGAAACCTACAAGTGTCGTTGATGTTTGAAGTGTCGTCCTACAACAACCGTAGGTATACGCAGGAAGATACAATCGGGACACTGTGCATCCCGACTTATCACGATTAACACGTCCACGATCAATCGTGGGGTATCGTTTCCAAAATCTTGACAGTGTGAACGGGGCTTTAACGAGTACAGAACTTGGTACGCTTTGCAATTATATGGTTTCTTTAACACTGTACCATAATCGTCTCTAGCCGTATATTGCTCTCAGCTGAGAGTCTGCTCAGTTAAGCGCAAAATGGCACCTATACTTTTAAAACCTTCAAAGGACGGTTCAAACGTTAGGTTATCAAAACGAAAAAAAATACCACTGTTTAGAGAAGATATTATATATTTAAATGCAACTTTCAATTTTGATATTTAAATTATTAACATAAATATGAATGCTTGAAGTACACAGTTCTCAATTTGCCTATTCAATTCAATTTTAAATCTAACCATCGATTTTGATCGATAGCGACCAATGGATTGCATTGAGAGTTGGATATGGTAATGTTTTGTTTTTTTGTTGTTATCCCGCAACTATCAGGTATATAAAAACACGTTTACATAAATTATCAGGTCTTATTTAAACTGATTTACTTTGGTAAGGAAAACACTATTTGACGGGTTACACAACAGCTGAATAATGAAAATGTGCACAATTTACAATAATTATGCCCCCCTTCGAAAAAGTGGGGGTATCTTGCTTTGCACCTGTCCGTCGGTCGGTCGGTGTGTCGGTCGGTCGGTCGGTCGGTCGGATGGACGGTCTGTCAGTAGACCATTTCGTTTCCGCACGATATCTAGGCAACGCTTTGACCTACGATATGAAAGTTGGTATGCTGGTTAATTGGGAGGAAAGGAAGACGCCTATTCATTTTGAGGTCAACAGGTCAAAGGTCAAGGTCACCGTTGCTAAAAATAGAAAAACGGTTTCCGCTCAATAAATTGAGAAGGCATATATATATTTTAATGAAACTTCATACATAGATACCTTATATCGAGACCTCGCTTGGAATTGCATATGGTGTGGGTGGGGTCAAGGTTAAGGTCACCGTTACTAAAAATAGAAAAACGGTTTCCGCTCAATAACTTGGGAACGCATTGAGATATTTTAATGAAACTTCATACAAAGATACCTTATATTGAGACCTCGCTTGGGATTGCATATGGGATGGGTTGCCTGATGGTCAAGGTCACCGTTACTAAAAATAGAAAAACGGTCTCTGCTCAATAACTTGAGAACGTATCGAGATATTTTAATTTCATACATAGATACCGTATATTGAGGCCTCGCTTGGGATTGCATACAGGATGGGTGGGGGTCAAGGTCAAGGTCACCGTTACTAAAAATAGAACAAATGGTTTCCACTCAATTACTTGAGAACGCATCTTGATATTTTAATGAAACTTCATACATATATACCTTATATCGAAGCCTTGCTTGAGATTGCATATGGGATGGGTGTGGTCAAGGTCAATGTGACAGTTACTAAAAGTAGAAAATGGTTTCCGCTTAATAACTTTAGAACGCATCAAGACATTTTAATGAAACTTCATACATAGATATCTTATATTAAAGACCTCTCTTGGGATTGCATATGTGATGGGTGGCGTCAAGGTCACCGTTACTAAAAATAGAAACACGCTTTTCGCTCAATTACTTGACAAGCATTGAGGTATTTTAATTAAACTTCATACATAGATACCATATATCGAGACCTCGCTTGGGATTGCATATTAATATTTTTTCTTAACAATTGCACATATTCACAACTTGGCTGCAAGTCGGGGGGGGCATACATGTTTTACAAACATCTCTTGTTTTAGCTTGCATTATTTTTTAATACGCAAGCAATATAATATTAGATTATTAAATAAAATGGTAACAGCGCATTAAGTTTGGTATGTTCACATAAAATATGATGCAGGTAGAACACATAATGAAATGCGATGATCCGATATACATGACAATGCATCGAGATTGGACATTTGATATCGGAAATGAACGTCTGGAGTTACAGGTCCTTTAAATGAGTTTTGGTAGAGGCAGGCTATTGACTCCTATCACACTTCCGGATCTGTATGTTATGATTCTTGAATATATACTGCATTTAAATAAAGGTGGCAAAAGACGATTATTAAGTTGTAATGAAAATGATACAGCTGCGTGGTGTGGTTTTGGATTTGGTTATAATAATTCCGATGTAGTCTTCTCATGTTTTGTGATTTTGCATATACATGTATTACTACAACCATTTCACGCTGGTCTATTATCGCATATTTGAGTGTCGCCTATTGCTGATCGTTTGGTGTATTTCAGTTTAATTACGCCAAGAAGATTGCAACCAAAATAAAATCCGTAAACAGTATGTGCCTAAACAATACACCCTAGACGCGGTTCATATATATATAACTGAGTCTGAATATGTCTCTAATATTAATAGTCCGTAATATGAACCGAGAATAAACACTATAGTATATAATCTAAGCATAACTAAGCAATATGAAACAAAATTATGCTGATTCTTTTGAATTGTATACCGCTTGCGAGTAGACATTATAAAACAAATATAGATCTGTACAATTCGTTTAACTCCATCGTTCCATCACAATCAAACATTGAAGTAATTTTAATGCTATGCAAAAAAACTGTATCGAGCCAAGTTTAACAACACATCAGACAAATGTATTATTTTTGTGGTAAATTGTATTTCTCATTTCAAGTCATCTAAATGCTTATAGGCTAACAGCATTAAAATTAACGGACTATTTATATTATGTTTACAGCTTTCGAATAGCTATCGGTGAAGCACCGATGAATTATTTGTATGTATTCACTTCGAGCGCCGTCGTTTATGCTTGAGACTGTCGTCAACAACTTCAGATCTGCTTCTTTCATTAGATAATTCTTCATTCATCTGTTATGCTTCCATGATAGCTGTGTGTATTATGTTTCACTGGAATTACTTCAGAGCTGTGTCTCGTTTACTTAGTAGAGCAAGCAACAACACAACGGAAGAACTTAGCTATGTTAACTTCAGACAATACAAAACTATATACTGAAGTGAAAGTGACATACACGAGGGTTTCCGGAATCCGATTGAACGAATAGGGACGACTTGTGTACCGAAAAAGGTTTTGGTTAATAAATGAAGCGGAGAAGTAACTGTTACGCTTTAAATCGCTATACATTGGTTGCGTTTAAACATAGTTTATTGTTCATACATATATGTTTATGGTATACAAAATTAGATTTGCATGTATACAAATGGATTGGGCCTAAAGTTATACCAACATCATCGAACGCCCTTTTCCATTATGACAGTTTATTGTAAAGGTAAGATGCCAATGTCAACATTCTTATACTGAGAAAGTAGTTACTATGTAACTTATGTTTACTTCATATGAAAAGATATGAACAAGAAAAAAAAACATGAAAAAAAAACAGGAAGAACACACACACAACGAAAGTTACCATCCCGTGACTAGATCGAACGTATTGGTTTATTTCGACACTAATGCCACAATGTTAATGGATAGCGGGCTGTTCATACGCGTATACAATGATCCAATTATACATTAAATCGTTTCGTACGTCTAATAAGTAGCTGAACTTCATTGAAAAGCTAAGAGTTATTTTCATAATTAAGATTTTGTATACCATACAAGAGTTTCGTAGCACTTATTGGATGGAATGTACGAGTGTTACTAAACATGTGTAACCGTTCGTCATGATAAAGAGGACAATAAAGAAATAATGACCTGCATCTTCAGTGTGGTAACCTCAACAACAATTAGGTGAGTCGATTAAGTTATTTTCGAAAAGGTGTGCTTTCAGGTCACTACATTTGTTCGTTATTCGAGCATGCATTACCTAATATGTTCTTTCTCCATGTAGATAATATATAGGCACCATTGGTGCTTTAAATTTTTCTTTAAGTGTTGATTTAAATTCGCCTAACGTATCGGAGTTGCGTGTGTTAGAATCAAGTTCATTCCATAATTTGATAGCTGATGGAATACCAGAGTTGGAGTATATTTCAAGACGCCTAGGTAGTGTAAGAAGATTATCGCTATTTCGTAAGTTATAAGAAACATTTGTGTTTACAGTTGTAGGAAACAGATCAGAAAGATACTCTGCGAGGATACCATGAATATGTTTGTACACTAGTATAAGCTTTTGAATGTTACGTCTTTGTTCCAATGGTACCGGCCAATTTCAGTAAGTAAATTGTTGATTGAGGAAGATCTGGTTAAACCAGTAACTATTTTAGCTGCGTCATACTGAACTTTTTCTAAAAGATCTTTTTCGTATCGTGTACAATTGTCCCAGACGATCGACGAAAATATTCTAATACAGGGCGTAAGTATGATATGTACATTTGATTTAATGTTCGGTGTTGTAACTTAAACTTTAACATTCTCATGGATCCTGATAGATTGGATGCTCTTTTGAGAATAGAGTCAATATAATTATGCCATCGGCCATCTTGGCTAAACGAAATACCTAGGTGTATTTAGGTTTCGACGAACGACAACTGGTTTCCGTCAAATAGCAAATGCGGTTTAGGAATGTCTGATAATGAGAAAAAGACAATTTCAGTTTTGGAGGGTTAAAGGTAACCAGCCATTGTTTAGCCCAGTTGTTGATATGCATTAGATCATTGTTAAGAGTGCTTTCAATAAAAGTGTGATCATTTGACGTGACTGAGAGAGAACTGTCGTCGGCAAAAAGTCTTAAGTTACTAAGTAATTTATCAGAGATATCGTTAACATATACAAGAAATAGGAGAGGACCTAAAACAGATCCTAGGGGTACACCAGCTTTTAAAGATTTGTCTTGAGAAAATGTCGTATTGATTAAAACCCGTTGGGTGCGGTACGATAAGTAGTTTGAAAGCCAAATCAAAATATTTCCGGATATACCATACTGGTGAAGTTTGAAAATAAGCCCTTTATGCCAGACTCGATCGAATGCCTTTGAAATGTCGCAAAAGATCATGCACGTGCTTTGTTTGACATCAAACGCTTGCATATTTGATTGTAGATATTAATTAGTTGATATGTAGTTGAGTGCCCCGGCAGAAAGCCAGACTGACATTTATAAATAAGTTTGTTTGAGTGTATATTATTATACAAATATTTAAATATTTAAAAACAACTCGTTCCAAAACCTTTCCTACGCAACTTACTAAAGAGATGGGTCTATAATTTGATGGATGTTCTTTATTTCCCTTTTTGAACAGAGGCATTACGTTTGCTTTGTTCCAAGAGCTAGGAAATATATTTTCTTTAACAGATATGCTAAATAAAATGCGGTTTACATATTGTATGCGATGTCTGCTTCAACTTTCGATGACTGATTTCGTCAGGGCCGCTTGCTTTATTGATTATAAGATTATTTAATACGTCCTTAATATCTTGTTCAGAAATGTTAATATCGCTTAAAATCATATCCGTCTTAACGTCAAAAGTTGGCAGTTTTACGTCTCTCTTCTCAACATTCGAAACGGATACAAAATATTCATTGAGTCTAGTTGCTTTTTCGAAATCGAATTCATCAGTGGCGGTATCAACAGGACCCGATTCTATAAATGACCAATCAGTAGATTCTATGAGTTCATTTAATAACGTAAAATTCGCGTTTTTATATTCCCATAACCTGTACATGTAGTAGCAATAATTACATGCACTTAAATTCATTACCTAATATGTAAATTAGTCGATGTAATTACAGTCGAAACACGATACTACGAATAGTCACGAGAGACACGGAATTGTTCGTAGTATAGCGTTTTTCGTAATATCGCATATTTCGGAAATAACGGTATTTACGTTATTTTCTTACATTACGTGTTATTTTGCGTGATGTCGTAGCGTTTATGAACATATGCACACTTATTAATGTAATTGCATTTGACATTGCAATTGTGTATGTATTGCTTTATAACTAAAAGAAAAAGAATACATCAATCCACACACAGTAATCGAATTCACAGTAACATATACAAAAGTCATTTAGTCAAACGTAAAAAACTCACACGGCATCATTTAAAGTTGCTTAAAATGGATAAAAAATGTTTTAATAGCTATCTTTGTCCACGGTGCAAACAAACAAGCTAGGCGTCTGACTGTGCAGAGGTGTGAACACGTCGTACAGAATGTGTGAAAAGTCTCTTTTTGTAGTTAAAAAATATAAGGACAACGGACGGGACCGGCAGCCGTATTCGTAGTGTCCCGTCATTTCGTTTTATCACGATTTGCGGCATCGCGTTTCGACTGTATAAGCAAGTCCCTAAGACAACAACACCTTGCAGAACGGAAATAAATTGCAAGATGTGAAGATTCTATTAAATGCAAGATTTTAGTTTTATTTTTTGTCAAATTTGGTACGCTAACAATCCCAGTGCTAATTGGAACTTACCGGTATTGTCGGTCTGCCCACTTAGTAATGCAGTGCATTGTCATTTGTACAACGGTGTACACTAGATACTTGATTGCTTCCATTTCCGATGCAAATCTTAAGATGCAAATTGCAGTGTCTCGCAGAATGTAAAGTCTACAATGGAAATGATTATACGCACTCATGTATGTTACAATGGAAATTAATTACCTTCAACATAACCTATCTATTGAAAATAGTTTTATTTTTACATGATCAAAAATATATCTGGATAGAACTGAGATTTTTGTTGTTGTTGTTCTTAATGTATTTATTCCGACTGTAGTATATATATATTCTTAAATATTATAAATTGCATTTAAATTATAAAACAATATATGCTTCAGTGGATTCCAGCAAATGCCTAAAGCATGGTACACATTTTGTTTTTAAACTATTAATATTTTAGTGTGTTTCATGGTTCAAGAGAAACCTTTCATGTGAAAAAAATGTGTATCGTTTGGAAATATGTATTGTCCTGTATTGTACAGGCAATTGGTCACTTGCCTCAAATAAATGCCCAGCGGTTTCTCTCCTGGTGATGTCTTGGGAGTCTCACTATTCTTTGTATTCGTTTGGCTTTCTTTTTTGGATAAAAGTGTTGATTTTTACTTACAAAATACGAATTCAATCTTATCTAATATGCTTTAGATAACATTATCCAAACAACTGTAAACCGAAAATGTTTTTAAACTGCAACCCCGATACTTCTGCTACACTGTTTTGCTTGTTATATACATTTACCACATTGATTTCACCACGAGATTCTGATGAAAATTAATATTGTTATACGTTTTCCGTTTATTATTTCTGTTATTTGGTTACAGCTCCATTCACTTGTGTTCTTACAGAATAAAATGACATTAAATGACTAATATTTCTTCTATTTACAAATTCACTCGTATCACTTCGTATTGTTCAAGATTAGACGGTTTGCAAACATATTAGTCAGTAATAATCACGGGTGTTTTTCTTATTGTCATGTACACTCCGATCCCGTGTTACTCATATCAATAAAGCCATGACAGGTATTCACAAAGCTCCTTAGAAAAAACTTAAGTAAATTTCTTAAATTCATAAAATTCCTTAAGTCTGTGGCTGTTTCATGTATACCTCTTCTTACACATTAATGGTTTTAACTAGTAAATATTGCTAAGATGTTTAATATTTTTCCGTATTGTAAACAGAAATTAACGGATTTTACATAGTATATTTGATCTAAAATTTTAACTTAAGTACAACTTACGTTAAGATTCCCCTTAGGAGCTTTGTGAATACCGACCAGGGCGCACAAAATATCTGGCTAGAACACTGACTCTAACATATAAATAAAGGTCAATATGTCTAATTCAACTTCGGAAGTTTTCACATCCTAGTTTCATACAACTGTTCCTGCAAACATTGCATATTTTATAACGAACAATGGACCAGCATTTACAGGTGACCTGATTAAAAAGCAACTCTTAGCATCAAGCAAGTACTAACAAACTCTGGATTGCTTGTTTGCTTGTATTCCATGGGAATTGTGTAAAAAATGTTATTATTGTTAAAGGTACATGTAAAACGACCAAGAACTTAACTCTGGAGAACTTGTTACTAAAGAACCTTATTAATACTCGCGTCTAGTTGTTCAGCTAAGGTAGTGCACCTGTAATCCCTCTTTTTCTTGGAACGGCAGATATCGGTACATGACGTTGATAAATTTCGTTACCCAGTGTGTATGTTCGCCGTCAGAAATTGTGTATTATGTTAATAATACTATTTTACTATTTTTATTATCCTTTTAAAACGACAGCATATATTTTGCGATACAAATAAAACGCAATATTTGTGTTATTAACGTTAATACAGAAACCTTTGAAGTTAATTTACAGCGTTATTTCGGGAACATTATATTTAATTGCTATGTTTCCAACGGGAATATACGAATGAGGTCATTTATGTTAATTATGTTCACACACGATTTGGAATTTGATGAAGACATCGTATAATAGCGAGGCAGTTATTTATCAGCAATTTAGCGTTCCCTTAAGGTTAAAAATCAATATTGTTAAGCCTTGACTTTTACCCAGTTAATTGGTGCGCATGTTTGTGTTCAATACCGCAAAAACATTAATGAATACATATTGTTTCCGCTTTGATCGTTGTCCAAACACGTAAGCTCAGAGAGAAAAACTGTCTTGTTTAAGAAAATAATTTAATTGGTGTTAGTAGTAACGTATTGCATATTTATTTATTAACCTAAGATTATAATGTTCATGGCTTCCTATTTAACATACTAACTTCATTTGTGTTTTCTGCACAAACGTTTTTTTTAACTGTTTATTTAGGATACAAAAAAAACATGAGCTTACACAGATGAGCGTGCTATTTTATATATTGTTATCATGTTACATATAGTATACTTGAGCATACATATGTGTTAATCTATGTTGACGTGATAGTTGTTTTAATTTGGTAAAATCCTTATCTTGTTCAACAACAGAAAGCAATTGTGTGTGGCATACCTAGATTTCACAGAATATCATAACGATAGAGTTTAATTAAACAAAACAAGTAATAATGTTAATATAATTAATTGCCATAGGAAGGTTACATGCAGTAAATTATAAAAATAAATATGTGGGAAGGTCAATGATAACGCTGAAATGCTTACATAGTTTAGATATAGATAATATGAATGATATGAAGTAGATGATCGCACAAATTTATCGTTTTCAGATAAATACTGAGGTAGTTTAGATGTAGGTTTTGCTAATTTATGAATATATTTATATTTTACCTGGATTAAATATGCATAGATGTGTACAGTATATCTTTCGAATGTTCACAAGGAATTAATTTAATAATATTAGTACATTTAATTCTTGTTATAATATTGTTAGTTTGGGTTTCTTTGAGGCTAACTTTGAAATGACACATGTAACCCAACATATACGCAATTATTCATTGGACTTGCCCTTGTTTGTTACGAATGTATAAAGTAATTACATAATGAAACCGTTACTTGTATAGTTGATAAGTTGATTTTTATGTCCGAAATATATTAACAACTATGCACAGAGTTGGGTATATTTGGGTATATAATACCTGATTAAACAAGTATGTTGTATGTAACGACTATAAGTTAAACCGCCCCATATATATTTACAAGAAAAAAGAATATATATTTACACGAAAAAAGAACACTGTTCAGCCGTTCGATGCTTCTGTACGATCAAGAATGTGAATGCATGCCATCTAATTTTGAATTAATCACCTTTCGATGAAGCGGTTTACTTTATAGATGTTATTTCAAAGACGGGTTCGTCTTCTTGTTTTGAAGTCATTGTATGTATTATCAACTTCCTTCTTCGATTATTTTGGGAAATTAATGTGCAATAAACACAGCTCGGGAAATCCCTTGGTAGACTCAAGTTACATTGGTTCGTGACTTTTGTCTGCCAAGATTTATCGAACTGTTATTTATGAATATTTACGTTGCTCAAAGATCATATGATTAAACCTGTTTAGAACACATATGCAATCATGACCAAAACCTATCTGCATATAAGGTCATGAAAACAGCAATGTACATCATCAGTATTACAAGATCATTGGTTGATATACACCTATTATTTACAAGCAGCAATAGTTACACGGTACAGAAACACAACACATCAAAAACATTTTAACACTGTCTTAGTCAAATTCGCGAAGATTTGACATTAATAAAATATAAAACAACAACACCCTTCTTTAATGTGTAAATTGGAGCCAATCAATGTCACAAATGCTCAGACTTCCGAATTTGAAGAACATGATACGAAGGGTAATTTCCTGCTGATTAAAATGATGTATGCGTTGTGAATATATTCAGGTGATTAAATACAATTACCAAAAGGTCACAACAAATTGATCAGATCTTCGTCAGAATTGCTGCACCTTAACATTGTAAAGCAAAAAAATGCCCCGCCCCCTATTTTTTTTATTAAAGTTTCATCAACGATCTTTTGTTAAACGGTTTACGGTTTAAAAATTGGCAGCGTTCAGTTGTTTCGTCGTGTCGTCTAAAGATACAGAACTGATACCAGTCATTCGGAACAATGAGCTGTTTGTCAGCATTCATTGTTTAATTAATTATGAGTGCTAGCAAGCTTTCGTAAGATCAGCAAACACAATAGTTAATTAAAGGAATATCTTGTTGATAAATTGAGTGTGAAAATGGGTGGATTAAATATGGACAGTGACTGGTTATAGGGTATTCTTACATTTCGGACAGTTTTGACCATTTGTTTGTTCTTGAACTCTTACTTCAAATATAATATTCACATTATTCTGTTGTTTTTATATGTCTTTTTTTATCAACTTGACGTATCTAATTGGTGTATATTTTTTCTGCTGTATATAGAGAAAAATGTATTTACCAGATGTTTTATTTTTGTTAATTTATTAATATTATTTTTAGTAAATACTTTATTAAGCGTTTGTAAATTATTATTACTGTGTATATTGACATAACAAAATCATCCAAGTAATAGTTTTAAGCACATTGACATGTATATATAATACAAATGTACAAGTGCTTTTGATAATGCCGTAATGGCATTTAATATACAGTACACCCAGTGGAGGAAGAGAAAGTTATTGGCAAGATATCATATTATTTTTTATAGTTTGCGCTTTTCGCTCGCCCCTCTTTTTATCGACAATAAAAAAAAATATTTTTATTTCTCGCGCTCGTTCCATTTGCTTTTGGCCAAAATCCGAAGAACAAATCATCAATATGTTGTGGCCAAAGCGTTGTCTGTCATGTCATGAAAACATTTTATTTCATCATATGATTTTGCTCTTCCAACTTAGAAACCAACAGGATCAATTTCCATGTTACTTCATTAGAGGACGGATTTCATATGTACAATTACAGACAAGTAAGTTACCCATTGACCTGCAAAAGGTCCAATGGAGTGGCCTGTATGTTCATTTTCAAACCATCACTCGGGAAAGGATTTTATCCGTGAAAGTGAGTTGAAAAATATATTTAATATGACTCGACAGCAGCATCACAAAAACTTTAATTTCTTATTTGATTGAAAATCGGAAGCAATCTGGGTTTTCTCGATTTGTTTGATCGTTCCAGAAAGGACTGACGACAGCGATATACAGCATCAGCGCAGGTATCATACACAACTGTATTGAAATGGAGTATATTGTCTTTTTCATCACTGTTTGCTTGATATGTTCAATTAATCAGCGAATACCAGTGCCATGTTAAGACAAACCCAAAACACGTTAAACTGGAACACCACTACAACACTGCCTTGTGTACGTTGATATATCCATAGTCTTATATGTGTTTCTGTTATGTTATCTAATCACCGAATAAGCTTTCAAAGGAGGACATGTCGTTTAAAAAGGTTTATATAGTTGCCCATCTGGTTATGCTGGTTAATATTGTATTACGCTTGCCAATGAATTAGAAACATATTGTTGAACATTACTGGTTTCTCTATTGCATCCACATAGATTTATGAAACATTATCACAAGAACCAATTTATTTTATGGGTTTAATTATAATCAATATAATCAATTATAATTTGGTTAACGATATCCAGAGTTGTTTGATATTTAAGAGTTGTGTATTAAAGTCGGTGTATTTGTGTCATTGTGTCAATGTTAATAACAATGACGGAAATGTTTCAAATGTACGCACGGCCTCCTCCTGCCTTAAATAAATTGAATATAATATTAACTACAAATACGCTATAATTTCGGAAAGTACGTTATGTGCAATAGTTAACATCTAAGTTTCTTGTTAAATAAATTCATTCTGTGTAAAAGTGATACATGCATGTTTTGCAAGTTTGCTTTTCTTACCTGATGTACAAATGTGCACACTATCTATTGTTAAACAATATACGTATATTCGAAGGTATGGTATGTAAACGTTAAGATCCAACATAAAACCTGTATATGTGCAGTTGTTTCTTTCGTGAACGACTGAAATATAAAGATTTCAAGTGTGGGGATCATAAGTCGCATTTATACAGAGGAGTAGTAGAAATTTACTCAGATCAAAGGAAAGTACAAACTATGAGAAAGAAAGGCTGCGTTATAGAGATATCCATTAATTTTAAACGTTATGTCTAACATTAAAACTAGTCATTTCAATGTGTACAGAAAAACTACAGAAAGTCATCTGCCTTTTAAGTGTATGTTGTTCCGAATCAATCTTTCACTATTCACAAGTATAAAACAATCAAAACAGGAAATAGCGCTACATGCAAATTAACCGTAATTAACTATTGGTAGCATTATAGTATACTTGTAACATTATAAATATGCCATTAAGGTCGGACAACTGTGTAAAAGTTCAAAACTCTTAATATTCGCATAATTCAATATGTTTGTCCAACTACATTTCTTTATTAGTCAATATCAGTCAAATTGAACTGTCTGGTCTAAAGTGCTGTTGGTGTACTTTGTAGAAGGTCGCACGTGACCTGTCAATGTATTTCGTCTGACGCGTCATCGGTCCGTGTTTAATGAAATAAAGGAAGAAGTTTTTATGGATATTTATTGTGGCACGAGTTACTCTATTTTGGTAATTGTAAACAAGTCAATCATCCATTTGTTTATGATAGTTCATGATTCGCTTGACGTTTGGAGGAACACGCTTTTTTGCAAAGGGAGAGGGCGTGTTTTTCCATTTAGTACATTGTGTGTTTTGTTTCTTTTTCATTTGCACATATTTCATTCCCAATATTATATTTATAGAGTTTGCGTTTAAAAATATACTAAAATGATCATATGCAATCAAACCAGTAATTTATCAAGATAATACTAACGTATTCAGATTAAAATTAATATTCAATAAGTAGTTTGTAATTTTGAAAACTAATCTTTAAACAGAATGTTATATATACACGATATGGTATGCCGGATGATACATGCACGTGTAATCGAAATAACTAAGTCACGTGATGCACTTTGGGTGTTAAATATACTTAACCTAAACAGATACATTCGCTAAATTTGAATGTAGAATATTGTGTAAACATTTGAATAGATTTGACGGAAATATTCAGTTAGTTTTATAAGTTTGTCTTATGATTATACTGGAATTAACTGGTCGATTGTGCAAAGTAGATTGATTTTACAATAACCCCATGTATTTACATTGTAGGTGGGTAGATCGCTTACGTTACATTGACAAGTCGGCATGTACTTTAAGAAAGTTTCTTTTTTGGTTCAGTATTGATCTGATACTCGTTAATTTTATAGGTATAGGCTAACACTTGAAGAATTTCCTACATACGTGTATTTTTCATCGATTTAGATAATTAACTAGTTTCAAGGTTTCACGTCTTTATTGATAAGCATTAAAATCACAACTGTATTTCCTGCGAAATATGCATAATGCAAATGTGATCAATGCATGCAGTTATTATGGCAGACTAGAAAGTGGCACACGATCAGGATCGGAGTTTCGACACACTCGAGCTAACTATGTTTCGGCAATCAATGATTAAAAAATACTGCAATATATGTCTGCAATCTTTAACCAACATCCAATAATACATAATATAATATTTTAAGACACGAATAAAATTTTCTCAAAATGTTCGATATAGTTAACTGAGATTGACGGATTCTTAAACATATTTATTACTAAGACACCTTCAAGAAATACTGATCTCGTATAACTGACAATTCATTTTTTCAATTTCGTGATTTGTAGTTACATACGTGCTCAAAATAGTTCACAAGTAGCATTTTTCCTCTAGAGAATTGGATGTTATTGCTATAATAAAACGGACACGAACTACAGTGGTGTACGATTTATATGTAAATAAGGCATTGATTTGACCCGTGGTCAATTTATTGGCATAAAAGGACGTTATTTGTACGTGCCGGCATTGTGTTTGCTGAAAAACGTTTACTAGCTCTTCACTTCGTTTCTATAACTCATAACATACTTATGAATGGTAATATTGCGCTATATCGTGTAAAAATATATAGCTCATCAGAATAGAGAACGATATATATGCAAGAATTATAAAAAACACATGGTGCTGCACAAAAGGAGCGGGGAATGGGGAAGCTCGTTAAATGCGTAGAAATATTGGTAAATAACGGGTTTGTATTTCATTATAATGCTTCTAATTAAGGTCTCTTGGCATAGTATCTTTATTTTTTACCATTGAATGTTTATGAATAAATAAAATCTTCAAATAATTTCAAATAATTGGCCAATACAGAGGTGATGCCAAACGGAGCAGGGTGCAGTACCCTGTTATTTCAAAAATGTGTGCCGACATCAGCGGGTAGGCATAGACTTGTACTTTCTAAATGTTAGATCAATGCATATAACAAACTCCGATTTGCTTATTGTGTTTAAACTGGTTAACGTGCGTACGTCGGTTTGGTATATCAGAGTTAAAATATGTTTCCTACGCAGGTTTAAGGCTTCTACAGGTCAATATTTTACTCAAAACTATTTTTATGTAATGCTGTTATTGTAACTTTTAAATTTAACATAAATACACAAGTTATGTATTATGTTATTCCCTGCATATAGCGTGATAGGAAAAATAAATCCGTGCTATTAAAAACAGTGTATAATTTTGTTTTAACCAAGATCGTACGGTTTTTTCATATTAAGCGTACTTCGAAATTACATTAAATGTCCAAACAATCAACCAGGTAACATAACACTTAATAACTTGCGATCGTTAACCGGTAAACATGTCATACACGTTCGCATGTATACTAACCATGCATTTGTATGCGTGATAAGGAATCGCAATAGGAAATTCTTAGAGTTAGACTAACAATATCAGCACAACTCTTATGACATTTGAGATGCACTGGTGATGAATGAGTTATACAGAAAAATTCAAAGTAACGGTTGTCATTTAACGAGTAAATACACAGTCCTTAAAATTGCATATTGGTTTTAAATGTTTAAATCTCAATCTCTAATGCAGTTAAGTATAGAATACCAAATGTGTATCAATGCACAGTTATTTTAAATTGTATGACGAATGCGACTCGAGCATGCATGGTTTAAATACAAATGAGGCATGTTGTGGGAAACCCGGGCTTAATACATGTGCGTAAAGTGTCGTCCCGGATTAGCCTGTTCTGTCCGCAAAAGCTAATACAGGAACGCACTTTCCGCCTACAGTGGATTCATGTTTAAAAGAGACTTCCTTGAAACAGAAGATACCACAATAGCGGAAAGTGCCGTACTGGATTAGCCTGTGCGGACACGCCTATAAAAACGATTAGTAGGTAGTTAAGCCATATTATATTTCATTCGTAAGGATTTTTGGTTATCTTAGCAAGTAACAACAATACCTAACGGGAAAGAATCGATAATAATGAGTTCAATTATGCTTAAATTACTTAGTGACAGGTCATTTTATATCAGTTATACTCATGGTTGTTCGTAAGATCTCCAATACAGCCATAGATGTACTTATTAGATAAACGAGCCATATTTGTTTCAGAAAATTTGCCATGCTCAACACTTCTGTAATGTTAAAATACCATCTAATATCATGGTAAATAAACGATCCAATCTGGTCTTAACAGACAAGTTTTAAAATGTAATTACTAATAAACTACGTTTCCACCAAGGGAAACTGTACAACACTGTATTCGAGTGATTTTACACCATGTATAATTAACGAAACCCGCTGGGAACTTGTGTTTCGAGAGTGCTGGAGCATTTGTCCTATAAAGCTGTTATGGACATTAATTTTTAGACCTATATTGATGGCGTTATTGTTCATTGCTGATATAGCGTATAGCGTATAGCATAAGTGAGAGCCCGCGATATAACTATTAGTGGTTATACAGTGAACTGAGGATAACTATTCACTAGAGAATATGTGAGAATCAGTTTAACACAGAAACACTACGTATTCAATTTAACTCTTCTTGACATGATGCGAATAATGAAAAAAAAAAAAAACAAGCACACAGTTATTAGAATATAATTTGTTTCCAGTATGTCTTTTGTAAAGTAGATAATTAATTTATAAACCTTTGCAATTGTTTGACCACCGTTCTGTTAAAGGGAGTCATTACCTGAACAGGGGCACCACTACTTAGTTTTTTTTTCAATTAGTAAAGAAATTAAGTAAGCAAATTATCTAGTTCCAAGTGTTTTACTAGCCATAACGGATGTCTGAACATTAAATGTTTCTTTTATGTCAAAATTTGCGACCTTGATATAACATAAATGTATTTAGTGTTGCTATTTACTTCGATGTGAAGTTGCGACCTTGATATAACATAAACGTATTTAGTGTTGCTCTTTACTTCAATGTGAACGCCATGTTCATATATAGAAAATGTGTGTTTTCTGCTTGTGGTCATTGTTTTGTTTATTTTGTTGACCGACACACAATATATTTTTATCAACTATAGTTCAGATTTAAACTTGTACGACATGATGGATAAAATGGTCGATTATGACAATTGTTTAAATATGTTCTTTTCTTCCGCATATTTTTTTCTTTTTTCTTCCGGAAAAAGTTTAACGAGAAGGTTAGATTGTTCAATGTCGTACATTCAGATGATTGTGTATTATCATATGTCTGTCCGATAACATTACCGGGCTCATTAAAGCACAACATTTTGTGTAAAATACAAACGACATAATGCCGTTTGATGTGACCATTAAACTGTCAGAACCAGAATATGTGAGAATAATTATTATGATATATGGCATTTGTTCCTAAAACAAGCACATATTAAATTGTTTATACACACATACTTACTAGTAATATCTATAAATCATAATATTTATACTATATATTATTAGTAATTCATATAATATAACACTGTAAATATTAGAAGCGAATCATCGGTTAGTTTTCTCTTATTTGTGTGGAACAAACACAAAATGTATTTCAAATACATACTCATGAATACCACACAGTTAAACATTGATTCGGAAAGATCACGTGTTTTCAGTTATGTATTAAAAGTTTACAGATAGAGGTATTTTTTTGCTTAAAATGCCACACAGCTAAACAATCATCAAAATAGTTCATTTCTATACAATTTGTAATAAAGAGATTTCTTCTCAGTGGAAGAAAGATAACTCTTCGATTGCGTATAGACCAATTCTCAAACGTTGCGCCCCGGTTTTCCTATAGTGGCTCCAATGATATACCCTGCGAACCAATTGAGCGCTGACACCACCATTAGAATTCATAGACGGCAGTCTAGCGGTTGTGGAAGGTATAAAGGCAATTTTCGATATTCTCTCATAGTTCTTAAATCGGTTGGAAAATCCTGTCGAAAGGTTCTCAATTCCGCGCGAAGTAGGATTGATCGGCTCAATAGTAGCGATATTGAAATATCGGGATGTTTGCTTCTCTCAATTTTAAACAAGCTCACGGTAGCAATAGTTGTGTTCGTGCACATGTCTCATTTCAATAGTAGGAGTTAGCGAGCGTTGTGGTTACCACTATGGAACATTTAATATAAACCTTAAACATAGCAGACAAAAGAGCTACACCGAGGACATATTCAATTTGTTTATTTTAAAAGGTAAGTAATATCGATAAATATTAATTTTACTGAAATTATTAATTATTGTTTATTCTACCACGGCACGCGGCTAGTGGTCCATAGATAAAGAAGGAAAATAACTGTGGGTTATTCTGCAACAAATTATGTGCGGAGCTTAATGTTTTGAAAATAGTTCCGGAAATTCGAAGAAATTGTTCCGTAAAATGCACGTGCATAAACGCGCGATAGTAAATTGTGACAAACAAATCATTGTTGTATTATGTCGCGCAATAAAACCACACCTGTACTACATATGTTATACTTAAGTTCACAAAAACGTTTACGTTTTGTTAATATGTTTTTAATTTGCGCTTTTTGGCATAATATTTTCACTGGATTATATCGATAAGTATGACGTCATTCGCTCAATGTTTATCAATAAAGCTGACGTCATTTTGAATTGTTGTGATTTATTGACGTCACACTTCTCGGAAAATGGGCCGAGTATAGATAAATATACAGTCGCTGGCCATAAAAGAGTTCCCAACGTCACGTCGTTGCGCGACAACTTATATTTGTGCGTTGAATTATACCACGTGTAAGAAGGCTAAAACACTCACAACTTCCTGAAATTTATTAAAATTTTGAAATATATCATGTTTCCTTAATTACAATAAAAATCCGCTCAGACAATGTGTGGTTAAGGCCAAGAATATAGTCGATAGACAGTCTACTTCTAATGCCGAGAACAACACTCGTAAAAGTCTCCTTTGAATGAGCTTCGTTCAGTCATATTTCTAGGAATCATTTCATCTTTTTCCATACATTTTCGATTATATTCAGGTCAGGGCTCTATGGTGAACAATTTATTGTTTCTATATTGTTGTCAAATTTCCATTAATTTGTCTTTTTAGAAACATATCATGATGCATTATCGTTTTGAAAGATTCAAAGCTCATTCCTAAAACCAATATCAAAATGCCTCCTTCTTAACGTCCTAGATGACATAGCAGACTCCGTTTGTGTATTAAATCTGCAGGTTAAATCATTTAATGTCGGTCTTCAATTAGATTTCTCCATACGATTAAGGTACCTGTCTGACTGTTTTTGGTGTTATTTTCTGTCTGGCACTTCGCAATTTATTTTCTATTACTCCTGTTGATTTGTTGTTCATTAACAGTTTTGAAATTGTTCTACGATTCTTTCCAGTTAATTTTCTAATTTTTTAAGTGAGTACAACCGTCATGTGATACATTTATTACTATTTTCTTTGTATCGGGTGAAATTTCTTCACCGGGAGGAGCCATTTTAAATCACGCGCCGGTGTTCTGTTTACATGTTGCTAATAACGACAAACGGTGTGCATGTAATTGTGATACACGCGCCGATGATCCTAACAATTTCGCCGTAGTCGGATATACTATACGCAAGTTTTGATTATCAAAGTTTTGTTACAAGTTTCTTGGTTAAATTAAACTCAGTTTTGGGAACTCATTTATGGCCAGTGACTGTAGTTCTCGTTCATAACCTTTAAAAATACGAGTTTTATATTAGATCGTGTTAGAATCGAAATAATTAACGGGTAACAGTTGGTTATTGCGGTTATAACCAACGGTTTGTCGTTCCGATGCATGTTATCAAATTACCCGGTTTAAAATATAAAATATAAAATATTATTTATTATGTATTATATGAATGGAAAACATTTACCAGTATATGAAATAATAACGCGAAGCGGTGTTTTTTACTTTATGTTTTCTGGCAATGTACAAAGAACATACCTGATTATGTAAAATACATAGTTTTGCAATACTGGAATTTGTAACAAACTTGTATTTTTACACAATCTTGACAAGGGAAGGTTACGCCATCTTATCACTGTTCAAACGTTACATAAGTGTAAAGACTATAATTACATTAAACAGTGCATGATAATTATGATAAATATTATCGTAGTTTATCAACGTTTTACATTCTTTAAATTTCATTTGGTAAAGTTATTTTAGTGTGTTTGATTAATGCCATGAACAAATTCATGTGAAATTGATATGATTTTTAGAATGCCAAAATAAAACATATATTATGCTTGAGAATGATAACGGCTTACAGGATGTTAATAAGGGGTTCTCTCCTGCGGCTTACAGGATGTTAATAAGGGGTTCTCTCCTGCGGCTTACAGGATGTTAATAAGGGGTTCTCTCCTGCGGCTTACAGTATGTTAATAAGGGGTTCTCTCCTGCGGCTTACAGGATGTTAATAAGGGGTTCTCTCCTGCGGCTTACAGTATGTTAATAAGGGGTTCTCTCCTGCGGCTTACAGGATGTTAATAAGGGGTTCTCTCCTGCGGCTTACAGTATGTTAATAAGGGGTTCTCTCCTGCGGCTTACAGGATGTTAATAAGGGGTTCTCTCCTGCGGCTTACAGGATGTTAATAAGGGGTTCTCTCCTGCGGCTTACAGGATGTTAATAAGGGGTTCTCTCCTGCGGCTTACAGGATGTTAATAAGGGGTTCTCTCCTGCGGCTTACAGGATGTTAATAAGGGGTTCTCTCCTGCGGCTTACAGGATGTTAATAAGGGGTTCTCTCCTGCGGCTTACAGGATGTTAATAAGGGGTTCTCTCCTGCGGCTTACAGGATGTTAATAAGGGGTTCTCTCCTGCGGCTTACAGGATGTTAATAAGGGGTTCTCTCCTGCGGCTTACAGGATGTTAATAAGGGGTTCTCTCCTGCGGCTTACAGGATGTTAATAAGGGGTTCTCTCCTGCGGCTTACAGGATGTTAATAAGGGGTTCTCTCCTGCGGCTTACAGGATGTTAATAAGGGGTTCTCTCCTGCGGCTTACAGGATGTTAATAAGGGGTTCTCTCCTGCGGCTTACAGGATGTTAATAAGGGGTTCTCTCCTGCTGATGCCTCTGGAGTTTGATATATTTTATGTTTGTTAACATACACCAACGTGGGATAAATGGGGGCCTATATTTCATTCTCAACCGTGTGTGTGTGGGGGGGTGCGTGCGTGCGTGCGTGCGTGCGTGCGTGCGTGAGTGAGTGTGTGTGTGTGTGTGTGTGTGTGTGTGTGTGTGTGTGTGTGTGTGTGCGTGCGTGCGTGCGTGCGTGCGTGCGTGCGTGCGTGCGTGCGTGCGTGTGTGTGTTATTTTCACTGAATACAAGGTGTCAATACATTTCGCATTGTGATACATCTATTGTGTCTTTCAAACCACTCAAATGCAAATTGAACAAAACGGAAGTTGAACGCTCATGGCAATTGCAAAAAGCAGTGTTGAAATTAATCAAGTATTGATATTTGATTCATTGTATTGCTTTGTGCTTAACATGCAGACAGTTCGATAACTATATTTAATTCGTAGGTTCTGAACCTTTTTAAAAGCACATTATACCGTGTCATTACAACTACTACCGAGACCTTTGTATCGAAGGAACAAATAATAACCTCATTTAGAAATTTGCAATAATTTATTCACCTTGTAAGTTAAACCAAACGTGCAAGTCTTTATAAATTGTATTCATAATATGCATCAAATTAATAATAAAATGCGCAACTCATTTGTAAGTCTGCATGATTATGCTCAATTTGTATTAAGCGCATGTGTATTTTTGCATCAATATTCAACATATCGATTATAATCCCCTACCAATATTACAACGTTAGTAACTCATTTAAAATTCCGCTACATTGTATTCACCTAAGAATAATGAAATGCGCAATGCATTACATGTTTGCATCATTTTATTCACATAAGATTAATGAAATGCGCAACGCATGTACACTTTTCCATCTTTGTAATCACCTAATATTAATTAATACATACTATAGGAATAATGACACTTTAGAGAAAATCATCAGGAGAGTAACCCTTATTACCATCTGCTGGTCTTTTATTTGAGGCAAGTGACCAATTACCTGTACAATAGAAGACAATACATACAACACAACGCAAAGCATGAAAATAATTCAAATGGGGTCACCGCCTTGGAACGGTCAATGCAAAGCATTGGGGTTGTAACAACTAGTAGCTTATTTACAATTTGCGTCATTTTATTCGCAGGGGATTAATGCAAAAGTGTGATTCAATTACATTGATGCGACTGGACATTTACCTATTAAGAGATGTAAGTGAAGTTTATGCTTTGTCTCTATCTTAGCAACGTGTTGAGTGTCAAACATAAAATTGTGTATAAGTATTACCGTACACTACAACGAAACTAAAGTTTTGGGCGGCCGTAACTCTGTCTGACAATACACGTGTCCTGGAAACCATTGACCGAACTATGGCTCTGCAAGACGCTATATTACTTTACCTACGGGTGCATCGTTGAACCAATTGACCGAACTTTGGCTCTGCGATACGCTAGATTACTTAACCTACGGGTGCATTCAAATACCATTTGCTATTCGGGTTAGGCAAGTCAAACGGATCTCAATAAGTGCAGCCCCCTTCTTAGCGGATGTATTATTAATCCACTTAGACGCCTTACAGTAAGTCATCTATAGAGAAAATTCCCTATAGCTATCATAATTGCGAATCACAATGATCAGGCTTCGTGAATATAATAATTTGTATTGTTGTTATTGCGTGCAATACATACTTCTAAACAAATAACAGACTCAATGACATTGTACCGGATAACTTGGATCTCAAAGTCCCTGCGGTGTGTAAGGTAACGTATAATTATAAGCAAGTGGATGACAGGTAATTAAAATGTATTGACCGACTACAAGGCCAGTGTTGTTGTTGGAAACATCTGTCGAATTGATTAGTTGGTGTGTGTGACGAATAAAGAATTGTTATTGTTATTTCACATAGTTGATTTGGTGAACGTTTTCCCGTACACCTATACATCACTGTCGGGTGGTGAATATAACGTAATTAAGGCACGTACATACTTCATTTTTCTATCAATGGTTATATGCATGTACATGTACAACCTAAAATGCAGCTATACAAAGAAGCACTATTAATACACCAGGGCCAGTACTGTAAGGACACAGTATAATATAAATCGATAAGAAAAAAAGTGAACGTTGCAAACAATAAATTGTGTATTATAAATATAGTTTGTAACTGAACACACAAATTTTACACCGTTATAGTAAATCCAAAACTCGTAAAGGTTGGAATAAATATGTCCATGTATGGAAATAATAATGGCATATGTATACAGTTCAAGTAACGTCATACTAATAAATTAAGTAATATGTATTGTTCATTGACAATTTACAAAGCAGTATTGTGAATTTGCACGAATTCCTCTCTTAAATTGTCTGTTTAATGGTATAACCATATATAATGTGCTAAATTGTTGTTGTTATATGTTGTTGTGTAAGTGTATAAGTATGAGTTATATCTGAGGTTATAATGAAGGCGAACGATTGTTGCATTTAATAACATGTTATTATTAACCTCCGGACATAGTGTTCATATTGTCAATTGACAGATAATTAGTTCGTCTAGCCGAAGTATGTAGTGCAGATGAAATTTTGTCTACTAGAAAAAGACCCTAATGTTAGTTTGAGTGTGTATCTAGTGCCATTTTTATCAGCGTTTCTGTCCATTAGGCCAACTTCTGTCTGATAAAAATAGTATATATTTAAGTAATGTAACTTGTGGAGTCCGATTTTATGGGACACTTAGAATGTACTGTAGGTTCCGTAACCCGTTCACCAACCTATTTCTAGACTTAGCACGTACTAAGGAATATTGTGGCTTTTTTCTGTTCTAAAAACCCTTTAATTTGAAACAACATTCTTTATTTAAAATGTTGACATAAGTGACATTGGTAACGCTTAAGTATTTTTCTTGAGTCTATGTATGTTCTTTATTCTTAAGTCTGTGATCGGGTTGGTGAATACTTTAGTCGTTGAATTACAGGACCCGTATTCACAAAGCTCCTAAGGAAAAACTTGAGGTAATTTCTTAAATTCATAAAACTCCTTAATTCTGTGGCTGTTTCATGCATAGGCCATTTTTCTTTAAAATGGTCCAAACTAGTAAATATTATTTGTGTCTTTCATATTTTACCAATCGGTAATTATATATCGTTGGATTTCACCTGGACATTTTATATGATATTGTCACTTAAGTTCACCTTAAGTAAAGACTTTCCTTAGGAACTTCATGAATATGGGCCCTGGGCTTCCCGTTTGGGATTGTAATGTTGAGATTGTCAGTTAAGATTAGATTAGTAAAGACTTCAGAAAAAAGCATATGTTAGAAATTAATGCAGAAACTATTAGACTGGTATTTTAAATAAGACCAATGAAAATTGTGGTATTGTGTTTCGTGCCGTATTACACTAGAAATTTAATTGTGTTCCGTGCCGTATTACACTAGAAATGTTATTGTGTTCCGTGCCATATTACACTAGAAATGTCATTGTGCTCCGTGCCATATTACACTAAAAATGTCATTGATTTAAAGTAGGTGCCCAACAGGGCTTACTCAACACAGCGTTCAATACGCAAGTCACGAAACAGATATAGCCATACACGTGAATTATCTTTATTATATGCTTTTCAGTGAAATATCGTGAAATATCGATTTTTTGTGTGCAATAAAACTTTATATTTTCACTGTTGGAGCAGTGAAAATATAACATAAAACGGACTATCTTTCCATACATAGCATCGATCTACAAGTAGTGGTTTACAACCTTGGCAAATTTATATACATATACAGTATGTACATGCATGTGTTTACATAAAACACATTTAAAAAAAAAAAAAATCATAATTAAGCGACAACGACTCACAAAATATGGCACTTTTTTCCACCATACTAACGAGCGACAGTTTTGGACAGTTTTAAGCTTATCTCGCGCACTTTTATTTATTTATTGTCCAAAAGCATACAATAAAAAAAAAATTGTTGATTTCGGTGTAAGATCGTATTTTATTTCACTCGTGATCATAGAAAATTGATATTTTTACTCGTGGCTGCGCCACTCGTGAAAATGTCCTTTTCTATTACCACTCGTTAAATAAAGTACGACCTTACACCGAAATCAACAAATATCCTCTATATATTTAGGATATTTGTTGATTTCGGTAGAATATCGATTTAGATTTTAATTCACGAGTGATTATAGAAATTTATATTTTTACGAGTGGCGCAGCCATGAGTAAAAATATACATTTTCTATGAACACGAGTGAATCAAAAATCAACAATCTACCGAAAACAACACATTATATTTTTTATGTTATGATTAAAATTTGTTACTATGGCATTTTTCGACAACCCAGTGAAAAAGTAGTTTCGTTATCAAAGTGGAAATTTTCACTGTTTAAAACAGTGAATTACCAATTGTATTTCACTGATATTTCCCTATAACCACCTGAAAGAATAAAATAAAAGCCGATATTCGTAATTAGTTCATGTTTTACAAAACAATGCCTTTCGAATGTATAATCTTGAAATTTAGTTAAACAAAAAACATACTGGAGTGAGTATTATATTAATTTAATAAATAATAATTTCAGTTTGTTAAACAGTTTATTCGTCACTTGTCCTTTGCTATACGGGAGTAGAAAAATTACAGGCAATAAGCATAATTACAGGCAATTGTTATTTGCATTCCGTACAATCAATCCTCCCTCGTCCCCGAGAAGGGCGCCTACCGTCCAGCATGCACAATTGAGTAGTAGTAATACTAGTTTCAGTAGTAGTAGTATTAATGTATTTACATTTGTTGTATAATTAATGTATTTATTCATATTGTACCGTTTATCGGATACAATTCCATGCCAAAAGGTGTGGTGGTTGTAAAATGCGTGACATATGTTTTCTCGAAATTGGATACTTTATTTACAGTCAAGCAAGATGTGTATCCGGTAAATAGATATGTGTGATACGTATGTACTATTTTCTCACAAGAAACTGTCAATATCAACAGTGATTGGCATGTTATTACAGATATGTCAGAAACCAATTTTCAACGAAATCAGAAATCTGTTGTTTCCACTTGTAGAAACAACGCTGGGACAAATGTAACATTATAGACAATATAACAAAGTGTCAAACAATAACTAGACGCCTTTGAGGTGCGTCGGTAGCGATAATGACACTGTTTATGTCGTCCATATACTACAAAAAATGCATGATCAAGTGAAACATAATTGTTTCTCATTTCCAGTTCGACAGACAATTCTATACAAGATGTACCTTACTCGTATACCACAAATAAGCTGACATTTTGTTTTATATTAAACTACTATGAAAACTAGATATCACATATTTTCAAAATTTAAACCATATTGCATAATAATTATGCCCTTTTAACATACAAATAGTTCTGTGCAAACATTTCAGCTCTATCCGGGCTATTGTTTCATACGTTGATATACAATAATTTACTGATTCAAATGCACCTTACTCAAATCATAACTAAAATCTTTCTTTTTTTACAAAAAAAAACTAATTTTAGTATGATTGGCGATATGGAAATGTACACAAAGCGCACTTTCAATGGACGTGATTGCTTAATTTTTTAGAAAACCACATTGCTGCTTTGGGCAATTAGTGAGGCAAACTAAGTACGTTATAAGACAACAAATGATATTATGATAATGAACGTTCTATATACAAACACTAAATTCGTTATAAATATTATTAATCCATCGCAGGTTCCTATAGAGGAAACGGCATTCAGAAACAGAATGGAGTAATAATTCTGCATAAGCGCAAAGTAAGAAAAGTATCCGTAACAAAACATTAGAAAGTATCGCTGAATTCTATGTTACATTTGCAATTTGACGTTCGCTGTTATGAAATGACGACAACATATAAATGAACTATAGGGAAATGTCCGTTTTGTACTAAGCGCGATTTTCTTATCAAACAGGAATGTTTCCGAAGGATTTCTAACGTTCTAAATCTGCCCGGATTGTCAACTTATCCTTCGAGAAAACCAGCGTTACGGAAACACCAATAGTTAGTTGGTACACGGTCACTAAGAAAGATCCGATTATTAATCGTCATGCTCGTTATTTCCGTCCTAAGTATGATATTTATTTATGGAGTTTTGCAGTAGCTATTAGCTTACCATGCCTGAATCAAATACTGACAGGTCGTTTGTTCGTGTCCTCCAATTTTCAAATCATTAGATAATGCCATCGTTACGATTTCAATGAGCTTAAGTATCTGCGTAGATAACGTTTGCCGAGCAAGATGAGGAATGAAACTATTTTATAAAAACGTTACAGTCTTGACAGAATGAAGTGTTTTGGGATTTAACAAAGTTTTACTGATTGCAGGTGTGTTTCCACTCAGGTGTAGTATCCGTATGTCGTATAAAACATGATCAGTTCGTTCCTTTACACTAATAATTAATTTGGTAAATGTGTATGTATGGTCGGACAGTAATTAACTAGAAATACATGTATGCGTCTATCGTTTATGTAATCATGAATGAGCGAGTTAGTATGAAGAGGCTTTAATAAAACATTATTTGGACATGATATCCAGTACCAGTCATCGATTTTCAATTATAAAATAAATAAATACATTATAAAAGAACATTCATTACAGTTCATAAAGCAAGATACTAAATGCATTTTCCCTTTGTGTAAGTAACAATTTCGAGTTGTTGGTACTACAAGGTGAGTAGACAATATTAGTTTATTGATCGTTTATTTCATTACATTTCTTAAACTTGTACCATTTCCAATTAAATGGTGCTGTGAATATCTACATTAATTTCATTTTAAATGCGCATTCTAGAACTTTCAATGAACTTAAGGAGGCATTTTTGTAGAAATTACGAACGGGAAGAAGTTGTGTATGATTACATTCCGGGATCATTAGAGTGACATTCATATTTTGTACAGCTGCCTCAAGTCATTTATTGTTGCCAGTGGATATTACTGAGCGCACACCGGAAAAAGTATTGCTCCTAAACATCCCTGTTTATAGCACACGCTAATAACTATGTAAAAACAATGGCGATTTGGAATATATAAAATACTTACTGTCTGCTCCGCGAAGTGTTCTAAAGTTTACACCGAATACAATGGAGGCGTGTCGTGGGAAACCCGGGCTTAATGCATGTCAATAAAGTGTCGTCCCGGATTAGCCTGTGCAGTCCGCACAGGCTTATCCGGGAAGACACTTTCCGCCTGCAGTGGATTTACGTTTGAAAGAGACTTCATTGAAACAGAAAATACCATAAAAGCGGAAAGTACCGTCCTGGATTATCGGGGACGACACTTTATGCACATGCATTAAGTCCGGTTTTCCCACGACACGATTATAGATTCTTCCACAACATATTGTAAATATTACGCCGATGCAGGGTTTTGCGAAGGGTTCATGACGAATTGGATTTCGAATATAAATACTTATCTAGATGGACAGTGTTTACATATACGTGTACAGAATTTGCGCGTATAGTAGTAGCGGCGTAGTTGTTCTGACCGAGTGTGGAATAATACTTTGCATAGCGATTTTTAGAGTTATTCTGTGATATATTTATTATGGACTTTTCAGTTATTCGGAAAACAATGAAGAATATTGACCTACCAGTAATTTCTCAAGTTTGTGTCTTATACTTCATGCCGTTTGTTTAAGAGTACCGATGCTATAGGGAAATACCCAGTGCTGTACTCGACAATGTGTTAGGTTTATTGCAGTAGTTATGTTTCAACACTTGACTATAAAGTGCATTTATGCCGACAAAAACAAAGGCATGTTGAAACATAATCATACAATTGTAATCATAAGTCAAACACCCGCGAGCGCTATGATATACGCTGTTTTGCCAGTTCCAGAAATTACATTGAACTGACAAGTTTCATTTATTTTAACAATAACCAAGTTACATTACAATAATTCATTCTAGGTATACTAGAGTACTGTCTGTGTTTTTATATTAACGAATGCAGTAAGAATGCTATCAACAATGTACTGAGATTTCTATTTTCTGATCACGGAGTTATTATACATAAATGATATTCAAAGGAAGAGTATAAGTGTACAATGTATAGTCTACTTGCTGGATTGGTGATATAATGAAGCCATATAAAACCCTATAATCTTTAATAGCGATACGACCCCCGGTAATGATCTGATAATGACGTTGTTTCTTACAAACGTATGAGGGGAAAAAGTAACATATTTGTTAATGCTCCGAAAACGATTGATATATTTAGAAACCTTAATATTAGAATAATTTATTATATGATATATAGATATAATTAGCATAAATATAAACTACTTTTTTTTTTAATTACACATGATATTTATTAAAGTACCGAAAATTAAAGACAGAGCACAAACACCCATCGACAATTAAATGTAAAACAACACTTACATAAATATCTGAATTTGTAAGAAGTTTTCGTAAGAAAATAATCGCGTTTCTGTAATAGCTACGCAGGCTG